>JAUIMW010001371.1:0-12772 GCA_033557785.1 Enochrus cinctus
GTCTTTCATTTAGGAATTTTCTCATTTTTCTTCCCGATAATGTCATCTAAAGTTTCCATGTGAGCATTGTCTTTGATGTAGTGTTGATATGCACAAATATTTAGATAAGATAAAATATGTTATGGATTGTCTAATACTTGACTAATAAAATACAATATCAACCCTCTAGAGTAAGCTATAAATAAATGATTTACGTAAGCAAGGTATCTGCTGATAACAATAGGTGTTTGCTTTGATGTTTTGGGTGCTTTACAATTAAAATTGTGTCATCAATAGAACAAATATTTGCATTTGCAATTTTTTTATATATTGTCAAACCAGGAAATACAAATTAAATTGTTTTGTTATTTTATCCATCTAGAAATAGTTAATTTTTAAACTAATACACACATTAAAATTTTTTAATTGAAATAGGACAAAATGCTTACTTTCTAATTTTGGAATCACCAATTGTAATTGTCTTAATGCATGGAACTTGAAGACTTATTTAAAAACACCAAGAAGCAATTAAAAATGTTTAGTAGGTAAGGTTATCTTATTTTACTATTTTTAAATGCGCAAATTAAAAGTAAATTAATTAAATCAATAAAAGTGCAAGTAATCAACAGTATAAAGTACAGTTATGTTAATAAACGCTCGAGTTTCAAACAAAAAAGAAACAGAAAAAAATTGTATACTTACTTTTATTTTCTTTGTATGGATAGGTACTTGTAATAAACGCCTTGAAGTGCAAATGATAGGACGACAAATAATACAATTATTCGATAAGGCCTGTCGCGATGACTTGCTGCTATCACCGGGCAGGGCAGGAGGTCGCAAATACGTGTACAGCTTGGAGTAGTAACGTGAAACTAGCTTGGTTGGATTGCCCAAGTCGAATGAAAAAGTTGGTAGGGAAATACTTTACTACGATTTCATAATCAAGCCGGCATCCGACATGCTTAACTTGTTTCCATATAAATTAAAATAAAATACAGTTTAAATCATTTTTTAAATAATCATACTATAAATCGGCATATGGTCAGCTGATTGTTACATAATGGCTTATAATTTGGCATATATCAGCTGTTTTCAAGATGACCTTTTGACAGTTATCAATATGACAGATAACATTTAATTAAAAATGCAATTCAGATGACTTCACACTTGTTTAGTAGCAATACGTCTACAATTTATTTGATATCTTGAAATATAGATACATATAAATATGTATGTAATTATAAATCAAGGGCCGTATTAAGGGTTGATCGCCCTGTAATTACAAAATTAAAGATAAAGGCACGAGAGTGGTCCTTTTTTCACATTCCTGATGATTTATTTGAATTTCCTTCATAAACTTCTATTCGAAATACCTTGGCGTCGGTGTTTGGCCGCGAAGCGATAATTGGCCGAGGTTAAGGGTGCGACTAAAATGTTAAAAATTTCAATAAAGTGACGTGCTGCTTTAAAGTTTTCGTTTTTATTTAGGAGTATCCTATAGCTTATTTGGCATCACCAGAAAGCTTATGAATCAGAGAATATCATGAGATTCACTAAATTCACAAATATGTTTTTAATAATAAAAATTCAGTGTTAATTATAAAATGTACAATAGCCTGAAGCTGTAGATCAATTAGTTTTTGCAATAAAATGATGCCGATGTCATTTATATTAATTTCTTAATAACTGTGAAAACTCTAAAACCATTTTAAAATTTTCTAAGGCCAAATAACATAAAATAAAAAAAAACGATGTTACAGAATTATTTAGAAACCTTTTTTCTTGGAATATTGATAGAAATTTACTATTAAATGAAATCAATTATACCTTAAATCGGTATAGACGTCAAGCTTTGGTGCATCTATAAACCTTGATTATTAATTACAGTATAATGTATAACCAAGACTATAAAGCGTCGAATAGCGCAGGGTTAAATAAACAATTTAAAAAAATCATCTACGAAAGTCCAGTTTATCTGAAATAATCTAAAGGTTACAGTAATATGAACATTAACCAAAAATATTGTTAAAAAGCCAAAAATCAATTGAAATGAAAGTAAATCCCAACATGTTTTTTTAAGTCAATTATATCCTCTTATTATAAACATTCACTGTACAATTATTTTTTGGTAATGTAGGTAATTGGTTTAAGATAAATAAAAAAAAGATCCTGTTGGAAATGAAAAAATTGTTACAGTTTGACTATCAATACTTCCAATACTGATGAAGTCCTTGAATACATTTAATCCCTCAAAAAAACGATGGAAAAGCAGAAGATAAACAAAGGGTTAATGAACCCAAAAAAAACATAAAAAAATTTATATATAACTACAAACAACATAAACGGCATTAAACTTGGATTGGCATAGAGATCTATTACTTAAACTAAATAAATTGAATTTGTTGCCTTGAACCAAATTCATTCTAGAGCCTTTTATTTAATACAAGCCTTTCCGGAGAGATCTCTCTATTATCACCTTTACTATGTAATATATATTACCATGATTTTCTTTCCTTTGGTAATCAACCATTAAATATCCTCCAATATGCAGATGACATTTAGCTTTCCATTACAAGCACTTCTGGACAAAATAATATTATGGTTTTTGAAGGTAAAGCTTCCTACAAATGCTGAAAAAACTCAGTTTATGATTTTAACATCATGCAAACATTGTTAATCGGAAGTCTATTATTCACTCAAGTTACTTTAGATCGTTGAGATTTATTTTAAAATATGTATGTATTCTTCTAATTGCGAAAACGCCATTGATGATGAAACTTCTCCAAGTAGCAGAAAGAACAGCGATTCCTAACATCACAAGACCGCGACACCAACATAACAAACCTGTTGAGTAAATATTAGACAGGACTTTCAATGTTCCTCCAATTCAAGACCACATGAGAGCAGTGTGGAAAACAATTTAATTTAATGTAAAACTGTTATTTCATGACTGAAGGAACTGGGTCGGTAAAAAAAAGAATTATTTTATTAGGAGTGCATGGATGGCATTGTACTTAGATGAAACCTACACAATATTATAATTGGAAGAAGGCCTAAGTAAGCGATTCCCAAGGGCCCACTGTGAATCTAGTATCTTCGGCAGTAATCTTAATCACTATAGCTATGTACATAATCTCGAGCTAGAAGTACATGTAAATTACAATCTATCGCTAGCTACAAACTATACTCTAAAACTTTAAAATAACAAACGTAAAGGAATGCATGAGACAGTAGTAAGGAAAATGGGAACGGCTTGTAGAAATGAACTATAGATTTTAATAAAATAATATGAAAAAGTGATACACAATCTATCCTATAGATGTTTAGAAAGTAACTGATAAGATACAGAGATAAGTCCCACATAAAAAGACCACTGTTAGAAGATTGAGTGAGAATGCTCGGACCTTCCTCCAAATGTAATGTCACATAGGCTCTGACTTAGAAGACACTTCATTCCACCTTATAAAAAACACTTGGCATTTACTAAGTTATTCACCGGGTATGGCTTCATTTACTTATTTCATTAGTTTGAATGTTTATCAACAAAAGATATAACAAGAATCCAAGTCCCCATCTATTTGATATTCTCAAATCATTCAAAATTATTAAAGGATCCTTTCACAAATGGAAGTTTGCAAAAAAATTGTCGTTCAATTCCAACAGGATTGATCTTAACGTCCTTTTAAAGAGGGGACTTGTATCAATTTCTTTTAATATCCACAGTAGCTTGATAAGCATTATAATAAAATCTCTTCTTGTAGAAATTATTATTTTCCGATTAGGTATTAAGTCGGTTTTAAATCGTATATTGTGTCTTTGGTCTATTAAATTGTAATCAAAGTTTTTTTATACTTATGGACTCGATTTCACTGGAACTGCCCCAATGGACAAAGCAGTGATAATAGAGCATTCTCAAAACTGCTTCATCACACTAATGAGAAGCCACTCTCAATGCAAAGTATGTCCTATTTATTTTTTTTTATTAAATGACGTTCCAAAGATACTCCCTACAAGTCCCCTTGCTTCTGCGACTGAATTTTAGACATTTATCATAAAAATTAAGAAATGTGGTTTTTTTGTCATTAATGGACACAACTACAGTGGTTGTTCCCATGTTTGAACTCTGAACCTTTATTCTGAAGATGGTTTTTGTGACTGGTGACTGGTCACGTCATTTTTTTGATGTTTGAAATTGCTTTTATTAATAACCTGATTAAAGAAAACTTATTCTTAAAACCCTTAATTTGTATTATCTCAAAAAAATAAAAAAATAAAACACAACCACATTATATACAGATACAAACAAGTTAAAATTCCATATGTTTATAAAAAGAGATGTACTCTATAATTACAAAAAATCTACAATTTATATTTATGCATGTAATAGAATTTTGAATGCAACAATTTTCATATCTAGGAACTATGAGAAACATTAGATATTCATAATACAAAGTATTTAATAAATACTTATTTTGTACAAATTTCATTTTCATAAAACGTGAATTTTTTTAATAGTTATATAAATTGCGTAATAATAAAAAATCATTTTAGAATTAATTTTCCTCACTTAAGTTTTTGTCAAAAGTTTTTTTTATTAAATCAATATATTCAAATGTTTCAATATAGGTATTCTGCGGGACATCCTTGCCACCATGTATCATATTTGCTAAGTCTTTAGTAACAAGTCCATTTTCTATAATGCTTATGCAAGTTTTTTTCAAAACATTACAAAACTTTTCTAAATCTGCATTAGAATCCAACTTAGCCCGATGTAACAAACCATTACACCAAGCGAAGATTATGCTTAAAGGATTATAAGAAGTTTGTTTTCCTTCTTTATAAAGGTTATATCCATTTGTTAAGCATGAATGGTATGGTTCGGTGGCAATAGATTTCATGTCACCACATTTCATAATGGTTGTCATTAACGCTGAAAAATATATTTGAACTATATAACTAAAATATGCAATAATCAATTTTTGTTAGATTTTTTGATGTAATTTGGATAATCATAAAATACCTCGAGAGCCAAAACCTTGAGCAACAATATCAGAAATAACATCTCCATCATAATTCTTGCAAGCCCAAACAAATCCCCCATCACTAGTCACAACATTTGCCATCATTTCATCGGTTAATTGTTGCTTAAAATAAATATTTTTATCCTCAAACTTAGACTCATAGTCTGCTTCATACATAGTTTCAAAAATTTTTTTGAAAAGACTATCATATTGACTAAGCATTGTGTGTTTTGTGGTAAGTACTAATGGCAATCCTATTTCTAAAGCATATTCGAATGATAGTTTTGCAAACATTTTAAGAGATTCTTCTGTGGTAAACATTGCCATTGATACACCTTTTGAAGAAAGTTCTTTAACTTTTTTACGTGTGACTGTACCATCAGTTGAAGTAAAAACTAATTCCAATTGTCCTGGGTATGGAAGTGACATTTCCGTTGCTTCATACTGATCAAACTTTGTATGTCTTATTACAATTATTGGCTTAATCCAGCCTTTTACAGCTTTTGGAATACTGGGACAATTAATAGGTTCTCTTATTAAAACACAATTTAATCCGTCTCTAACAATTTTCAAAGGGCTTTCCAAAGACCGTGTTATATTATATTTTTGTAGTACATCAGGTCTGGGATTTAATTTTGGACAAATGACACCAACATTATACTTTAATATTTCTTTCACAGCATCTCTTACTATGTCATCTCCTATTTTACCCCTATTTTCTATTGACAAATCATATGAATGAAATTCAATATCTAGATACGGAAGGAGTAATTTTTCTTTAACTTTTTCCCATATAATTTGAGCAAACTCATCTCCCTGGATTTCGACTATGGGACCAACTTTAATTTTTGACATTTTTTTTTACAGAATTATGACAAGATGAAGATAATTTGATTATTGTTCTTATTCTTAAAGGAAATTATAAAAATGACCCTTTCCTTAAAAAAGACCGGTTAATACTAATCTAAGTTAAGAAGAGTTGATTGTGTTTGAACATGTTGACTTCTTTGGGTCTGCAAGCGATTTTTTTAAGGGGACTAGACATACTTGGACAAAATATGGGTTTGAGTCAAGAAGGTCTTACTGTCATTCTCGATCACTGTATTTTAAATTTTTGACAATCGAGATAGAAAGCCGTTAGAAATGACTCGAAGTCTTCGAATTTCAAGTTTTACTACTTACCTTTTTAAATTAATCAAATTCATAACAGTAATGTCAGGTGAAGGATTAGTAAATAGAACAAGAAGCAAATTTTAACGGACATATTTCAACAAGTGAAATCAGACTTAAGTGATAAAATAGACCAACAAAATCAAGAGTTAAATGATAAAATGGACACACTGAACATTTGGAACATCTCATATATACTAAGATCGAACATCGAGAACAATTCAAAGAATTGAAAGTAGAACTTGAAAAAAATTTTGCTGTGTGAAAGATAAAATCTGTAACGTAAAAGGAAAATTGACTATTTCGGGAAATGAAATAGCTGCTTGACAATCAATTGTAAAATTGCCCAATTACGATGGAAAAATTACCTGGTCTGTCTATTATCAACAATTCGAAATTATTGCCGGTCAACACGGATGGAATGATGAGGAAAAACTCGTAAATTTGACATAGGCACTACAGGATGAAGCTTCACTGGTACTGTACAAAATCAAATGCACTCCAGACAATACAAGTCTAGACAATGCTTTGGAGGTGTGGTTTGGAGACACTTATGTCTTCAGTATACAGGACCGAAAGAAGAAATCCAAGAATTTGCGACTGATGTAGAAAGGCTATCTAGTCTTTGTTTATCGGCAGTTAGAACCTGACAATATACTGGGTTGTAGAAAGTGCACCCTTCGGTACGAGACCCTTCAAACGACAACTTGCCAATGTGGAAAGACAAGGCTTATAAAAGCCAAATGCCCAGAAAATAAAGAGCGCTACGAAAGTGGCAGAAACAGGAAAACTAATTTCCGCAAACAAGAAGGAACCTGCGTTAGTGGGTGATGTGAAGTGACCCACGATTGCTTGACTGCATCAAAACAACAGTTTACTTATTAATGGAAGAAGAGCATGCAACTTTACAATGGATATTAGAACAAAGGTATTTGTTGTCAGATCAGACTTGGTGGAATATCCAGAATCCAGCCATCCTTAAAATAATAAAGGATAAACGAAAATTAGAATGATCCCGGACAGTGGAATAAACCATGATTGTTGCATCTATTGAAGATCAAGTTATCTAAGGAAATGATTTTCTGATGGGTTACGGCGCCAAGGTTGACTTAGATTCTGGAGTCACCCAGGTCAAATGACAGAATGATGTCAAAACTTGGTGTAGAAGGTGCGAGGTGTGTGCAGTTGCTAATGGACCATCGGGGAGCAAATGAACCCCTATGAGGCAATACAATATCTTATCACCGTTTGAAGGAGACTGCTGGGCCACTTCCAGAAATTACCACTGGAAACAAGTATATTGTGCTTATGATGAATTATTTTAACAAATGGGTGGAAGCATTGACAGTATCTAAAGAATTGGTAAAGATATGGATCTGTTGATTCAGTGTGCCGATCGAACCAGGGATGAAACTTTGAATCTCTATGTAGAATTCTGGAGATCAGAAATACCAGGAACACACCTTTGCATCTACCAAGTGCCCGAGGAAAGGAAGAAATATGTAACCAATCACTAAATGGAAAATGCTTTGGAAATTGCCAAATGAGGTATTTTACCAATGCAGCTGAAAGAACGCTCACTGTCCATTTAATTGTTATGTGAACCATAGGAGAATTGCTCTTAAGAATAAGACAGTATAACGAAATCGAATATTTAGATGTGAAGATTTCAGATATTCGAGATAGCAACTCGCTAGAAATGACTCGAAGGTTGTGAATTGCTGGTTCTTGAATATCAGGAGCATATACATAGGGATACATGTGCAGCCCAAGAGTTAATTTGGATCGCAAGTGCATCATTTGTACATCTCATCTTTAGTTGTAAAATAGTTAGTGCAAAATAAATTAAATAAACAAAAACTCTTTTTACTACCAACACTTTTAAATAAATCAAGTACTTAACAGTATTATTAAATATATTGAATGTAATCAAAAATCAGGTTTCAGGTCTGGTCTTGCACTACTGAAGCAATTGTTTGGTTTTTGGGGGATATACATAGTGCTTAGCAAAATTCTGAAGTTGTTCGTGGAGTTTTTGTTGATCTTTCAAAGGCTTTCAATATTGTTAGAAAATATTGAGTGGTATGGATTTTACTGTTGTGCACTAAAGTAAATTGACCTTTATTTAAAGGACAGGCATCAAAGCATGTATGTTTGTGGTAAAATGAGTAAGAAATATTGCTACGTTGACAAGAAGTGTTTCACTGGGATCAATTCTGTTGCGATGTGTTCACTGGTTCAGTTTTGTTCGCAGATGAAAGTACCTTCAATGGTAAAGGCAAATGTATAAGTTGGAATGGTTAATGCAAAGATAAAGTGTTTTTTTTTTATAAATAAGCTATCTCTAAATGTACAATAAAATTATGAAAGTTTTGTTGAAAGAGGTTGCGATTCTGATGATGGTTTGTGCTTTCTAGGTATCTAGATTGTTTCAAGTTCCAAGAGCAGTGTAAGAAACCTATAACTCTTGTTTATAGCTTGGGTATGTATTGCAAAAAGCAACATAACCAGAGTTTCTGTTTTAAAAAGTATTCTATAACATTATAACATTCTGAGTTTCTCCTCATATTATATTTTTATGTTATTTATTTTGTGAATGGTTCAGATATATATTAATTTTAACAATAAATGCTGTGAAGCTGTTTGTTTTATGTTCTATTTTTTTGTACCCTTATTTTTTTATTTCTGATTACTAAAGTTGAAAAAACTTGTGCTACCTGAGAATTACTAAAATTAACCACAATGTTTTTAAAGAAATTTTAAAAAAGATATAAAGTATTGTTTATATAATCTAGATGATTTTTATATTTATAAAAAAATCACCCTGTTATTCACATTACACCACCAGGAATCAAATCTGGGATTACAAAAATATTCATAAATAAAGTGGATTAGACAGTTTTTTCACTTTTTGATGTTAAAATTGCATAAATATAAATACAAATATTAATATACATTACGCAATAGGAATTTTTAGACTGAGAAAGGGGATCGTGTCTCTACATATTAAATTATTTAAATTGGATTAATTTGCATTTTTAAACGGTTCAAATGGCGCTAAAATTATTGTGGATCTGTCAAACGCCAGATGTCGTATGGCGCCCAAAAACTTTTCTCCATTATGTACTTGTGTTTACAAATTTATTTCGATATTCATTTTCCAATAGTTTCAACTTGATCTATTAATTTTCTTACGTTTTACAAATATATTTTATTTTAATTTCCTTTTTTCTTCAGTTAAAACTACCCTTAGGTGAAAAATCGTTAGTAAAGTGAGGTTATCTTTAATGTCTTTGTTCTTTTGAAAATTGTTTATTTCCGAAAATGATCCCACCTATTGCTCCAGGACAAGGTGATGGACAACAAGATATGGTGGGATGGGTAAGAAACACTTTTTAAATAATTGAACTTTTCTGAAATTGTGTCATGGCCAACACACATTCCTTTAACGAACTCTTCCCTTAGTACTTTATAAACTACAGGATTAAGTATTATGGAGGAGACAGACTACTAAGTAAGTAATATATTCGAGTTCAGTTGGTTTATCGAACTGTCCGATAAACTCACTTGGTATTCTGGTCCCTTTATACCTGTACTATATAAGACACCAGATCTGTTTAGATGAATCCTGTTTCACTATTAATTCTTATTTAAACTGTGTATTTTTTTTAGAAAAACACGTTTAATATGAGACAAATTACTTTGATGAACTTAGCAACATCAAACATGGGGTCCAGAAACGGAGTTCGTAATGACATTCAAACTTACATTCGAACTGGTTGTATCACTAGTCCAGTTAAATCACTCGATATTTTGAGAAGAAATTTACAAAGTGCAATCAATAAGGACATTGATAATGTTATCAAGAAATATTTAGAAGTATGAATTGATATAAGATACCCTTATTTTCTTAAAAAGTAATTATTTGTGTTAATTTGCAGAAGTTTTTTCAACCAGCAGTCAATAATATAAGGGCAAATCAGGGAAAGGCTAGTGTTAACGAAGACCATATCAAGGATGTATGCAGACAAATATTGGAAGATGCTAAACAAATGTATAAATCATATGTTGTTTCAAGGGACAGTTCTCCATACGATTTCAGTGATACTGAAGATACAAGAGTTGGAAGAATGGTGTGTGCAAAAAATTTGTACTCTTGTATGTGTTACACAGCAATTCTGTTTTAGGCTCAAAGAAAAAGGAAGGAATCAGATACAGATTCTGAAACTGGTAATGGAACAAATCCTAAAAGGCACAAGTACAGAAGTTCATACATTTCTGACAACCAAGTCCATAAATTACCATTAAAAAGAGAAGGCCCCAAGTGGGACCCAGATCGCATAAATCACAATACTTTGTTTATCATGGGAGCAAGAGCAAACAAGGCTTTAGGTTTTGGCCAAACTCGTGGCCGATTATACGTCAGACATCCGGAACTTGTTAGATATTCCGGTGATCAAGAAGACAAAGAATGGCTTGCTTCTAAAAACTTAATGCCTCCTAGTGGAGGTAAGGCTTATCTTATGGTATTAGAAGACATACGAGAATTAACTCTGATGGATGAGTATCGTAATAGCCCCAATTTGCAATTAAGTGAACTTAGAGGGTTTGAAGTGCCATCATTTATCGTCAATAAGATTAAACATTTTATAGAATGTGTTCGCACAGATAAACATAAACTAGACATATTTGATTTTCACAGAAGTCATTCTGTAACTCCACCAAACCCAGCCGTTGATTCAGCTCCCTCTACACCTTCAGATACTATGCAAATGCTAGAATCACAATCCGTAAGCACAACAAGTTCAAAACATTCAGATAATAACTTTATACATATCCCTGAAATAAGTCCTGGATCAAACAATTCATTTATGTCGGGACCTTTAACCCAAAGTCCCGTTCCCACTTCAAATAATTTAATATCGCCGAACATGCTAATGGGCATTACTACCAACGACTTGAATCACAACAATGGTGTTATGATCCTGCCGGACAGTTCTCACAATGAGAATTCATTGTCTAATTTGTTAGCTAGTCATATGTCAAGTGATAACTCACAGGAGTTCTAGTTATTTTTTGATAATGTTTTCTTTTGTAATTTTATTGTAAGAACTATTTATTATCTATTTATTGTATATTTATGTACAGACTAGTCATATAGTCTGATAATAAGTGTATATGAATTCATAAACATTAAATTATTTAAATATTTAAACCACTATTTGTAATTGTCCTTTTTATCAAATTATGATAAAGTTTCTTTGTGTTATATAGTAATCGTACCCTCAAATCTTTCACAGTTAGCACTTTAAGCAATCATATTTCATGCATAAATTGGGCATGAATTTTGAATGGAAACAATTTTCAATTATTGTTATATACAGCCAAGAATTTTGAAATACTCTGTGATAGCATACGTGGGTATAGAGGCGATGCCTTTTTGCATGTCTTGGAGATGTCGCTTAATGTATCTGGGTACTTGGTGCTTGGAGGGATACTCTCGTGCTTCTTGTTTCACTAGGTCTGTAACTCATGATGGTTTTATTAATTTTGAATGTATAGACTGTGTGGAGGTGAAAAAAAAAAAACCTTCCGGGAGGTGTTTTTAATAACTTACGAAGATCTGTCTGAAATTGCCTGGGATGGGGTGTTTTAGATGCGGGATGCTGATAAGGTATTTGATAGATTTCGCAATATATATTCCAGATAGTTTTATATGACCATTTTCCAAATAAAAGAAAGAAAATAAAAACCAAATGTAATAAATAATAGCAATGGCATTAGAACATCCAGTGCTAGAAAGAAAGTTTTGATAAATTAGCTGTGCATTTAATTGTATGATTTTAATGTATTTATGACTTGCTTAACATTGTATAGTTTTTTTTTTTAGCTAAAAGCTATTATTTACTTACTAATTGCCAGAACATTTTACTGCTATGAATTAAATTTGGGAAAAAATAGGCAAAATGTACTAAAAAAAACTACTAGATTGTCAATCAAATATTCTGAATGTTCGTTGTCATTCATTTTGAAATCAAAGACGTCGGAAATTCAAAAGTTTTGGTTGTTATTTATCAAATATAAACAGTTACGGGTTCGCAAATATAAAATCTAAATGTTTTAATTTACGTGGACGGAAAGTTTGAGAAATAATACATTAAAAGTGCAAGTGTGATGTAGTGTTGTGTTTTCTCAAGAATGGTGTTGAGATTCTACAACTTCCACATCCTAAAGGTAGAAATTTTTAATTTATATAATGACATTCTAATTTTAATTATTTACTTTTTACACACACATTCATTCTGTAATGTACCATCCTACAGAGTAGTTGCCCTACAACTGGCTGCACTAATTTAAATTATGATTTTTGTTATATATCATGTTATTTTAACATTATAAAAATGTTGAATGATGGTCACAAGTGACTCTTCCGTTTTCACTTTTTTATAAATCAATTTATTGATATTGCATTTATTCTTTGAAAATCTTTTGTCTCCATTAACACTTCAACTATGAATAGTGTTAATATACATTGAGCAATTATTTTGTGAAACATAGGTAATATAAATAGACATTTCTGCAGAAGCTCGTAGTATATTGCT
>JAUIMW010001372.1:0-12770 GCA_033557785.1 Enochrus cinctus
ATATATATATGTGAAATTTAACAATTTAACCTAAACAATAACAATAATGTAATTCCGCATCTACCTTCACCTTAAACAAATATATACGTATGCCCTCCTAATTTCACACACAAAACAAAAACGTAACCCAACATCGAAGCATGCTCTAAATTGTAAGTAATGTCACAATTTTAATAAAAAGGGAAAAATAATAATAATTAGAATAAATTAGAATATAGTGCTCTCACCGCTCTTTTCTGCAGAAGAAGCACATCCAAGATCCTGGGCGGGGCACACTACACCAGAAGGACATACTGCATGGAACTCTGAACACCTGAGAAATACACCGTTCTTGTCACCTCGTAAGTAGCTTCTCTCACTTCACGTCTGATCACACAAATTGATAATTTTTTTCTCAACGTCAGTGTATTCGTTTTTTGTTTATTTAGGTAGAGATTGTTTGCAGAAAACCACTTTCCCGCTTGCAGAAGTGACGGTTTTTTGTTTTCACTCCAATGTGTTACTACATCATCCGCATCAAGATTCACTACCAAGTTATCAATGTATATTAGGAAAAGTAAGGGTCACAAAATAAACCCTTGTGGGACCCCGAACTTTATATTCCCCCACTCCAAAGTATTTGCAATTGTCACCACTTGCTGTTTTCTGTTATTTAAGTATGAAAGCATCACTTGTATTAGAATTCCTCTGATTCCGTATTGCTCAAACTTCCGGACTAGCAGAGTGTGCGATACGTTGTCAAAAACTCTGCTTAAATCACAATACATTGCTTGAAATTATCATTTTTTTGTCAAAAGCATGTTATTTTATTTATAAGTTAAAGCTTTGAGTCGATTTTTGCTGTTAAAAGCCATATTGTTGTTTACTTATGGGCAATGTTTTAGAAAAGAATTGGACTAGTTCTCTCAACAGCAGAGACTCAATAATCTTTGAGAAAACTGGTGATATTGCTATCGGTCGAAAATTTTCTAGTGTATTAATATTTCCCTTTTTGTAGATTGGTCTCACTATTGACTTCTTCAAAATATTCCTGCTTGTAGGCATCTATTTATTGCAATAGTTAGTGGTTTTGTTATCTGTGGTTTTACGATTTTTTGCTCTTTAGTGAACTGGTTATCTATAGAGTGTCATTTTCGTGAAACTCTCTCAAGTAAGAAGAGTTTGATATGTTTAGTCTCTTGTTTTTCAGCAAACTTTGACTGTACACATTTAAAAAAATAATTGTTGGTGTTTTTTGTACTTTTTTGTTCGGTTGATTATTTTTTATTATTTGCCATATTGCCTTTTGGGTGTTTTTTGCACCACTAATTTTTTTTTTCCTCTTCACTGCCAGCAGTCTGTCTTTATATATCTTTCTGTAAGTGCAATAGGTCCGTTTCGCTTGTTTACCTCCATATTTGCATATTGTATGAAGGGCTTGGCTTCCAGCGTGTTTCTCATTCTATGTAGTTCTTCTGTGAACCACTACATTGTTTTTATGTCTTATGTTTTTTATCTTCAGTGGCATACTTTTGTCGAGAGCATATTGTATGTCAGACAGTAGAACTTCGAAGCCTTGTTCAGGATGACCATTTGTTAATATATCATCCCAGTTTATGTTTGTTAGATGGGTTTGTAGTTTGTAAATGTTTGTGTCATTTAAGGTGCACGTTCTAATATGTATTTTTGTTTCAGGTATTTGATCGATTTGGAGGGATATTCTCTCGACTAGGTGGTCGGCGAGGTGGAGGTTAATTGTTTGGGCCGAGGTAATTTGATTGGGAAAGTTTGTGAGGATATTATCCGGGCAAGTGCTACTAGTTCCTGTTAATCTGGATGGTTCAGTGAAGGTAATGGTTAGGTTGAAGGATACTATGAAATTTATGTTAAATTCACCTGCAATTATTAGTTTTTCATTATTTTGCAAGTTAATTTAATTAAAGTATCTTTCGAAAAAGTGGTATATGTCTCACAGAAAGGCTCTATATATACATATGATCGTTCTAATCATCGGTATCCTGACCCCACACACCTCGAAATCCCTATCACATGATCCCGAGTGAATCCGAATATACTCCATGTCATACTCAGCATGCCCTGGTATCAAGACTCCGCCGTGAAGGTTCTTTTGCAAAAACAGGGCCCCAGTCTATAGTTGTTGATGTTGATACGTTCTGTTTCCTCCGTCGCACAGACAATAGATTTCCCTTGAGCACTATTCAATAAAATTTCTATTTCTGCTGTTTTTTCCTCAAACATTGTATGTTTATATTTTGTATGCAAAGGTTAATATTGTTTTCAAAGTTTTTAGTATTGTTGTTTTCTATTAAGTTTTAGTTGGTAATCTTGGTCGCTGTGGAATTTTTTTTTCTATTTTTCCTTGATCGAGCTTTAAATTTTGGTTTTAGAAGGTCTTCTTCGTATTCCCCTTGATGAATATGGGTGAGGTAGTTCTTTACTTTCTCAGCGGTAGTTCTTTCGCTTAGCCACGAAACAAAATACCACAACAAAATAGTTTTTCCAAAAATTTTTTTGTCAAGTCATGATTCCACTGATCGTCGCGTGTAGTGATTTAAAATCAAATTATGTTATTTGCTTTTAACACGAAACAAATTTTTAAGTATTTGTTTTGTTCCCTGTTTTATAAAAAAAAAGTCTTTTGTTCTGTTTGTACATCTGTTCAATCAAGCCAAACTCGTAAGTAAATTAATTATATTAAAAAATTGCCCACTTCATTTATTGCAGCTGTTCTTGATAGTGTCTCAAATTAGAGACGAAATATTGAACTTTGAATAAACACATATTTTACATAAAATTGTTTGTTATTTTCACAAGAAACGGGACAACATCAATAAGAACGTGGATTGTCACTTCTACTATAATGCAGAATGTAGAGAAGGAGACAGTTTTGAGGAATTTTATCAATACGAAAAATCATATGTAATTAGGAGCAGAGCAGTGTTATGATAGTGAGCATATATGCGAAGATTCCAGACGTTCGAGAAGGAAACTCGCTAGAAACGGCTAGAAGGTTCTGGAATTCCGGCTCTCGCATATATAAGGATGGAGTGCAGCCAGCCAGTTAGTTCAGTTCGGAACCCCAGCGCAATTGTACTTATAACCTCTAAGTATAAAGTAATTGGTGCAAAATAAATTGAATAAACAAACACTTGTTTTACTACAAATCCTTGGAAATAAAGCAAATTCCCCAAGGATATTTTTATTGTATAACAAAATAGTTATGTTAAGACAACTAAATTACTAATTATTTAGAATAAAGCATAGAATAAGAATAAAAGAGGAAGCCCAACACAAAATATTGGGATTGAATCGGATTGAAGCTCTAGCGCGAAAATAAAGGGGCAAGGATTTAATCTCCTCCCCTTTATTTATCGCACGCGATTTAAAGTTGAAATGAATAAATATTTTCATTCAAACGAAAACAGAACTTATAGATATTGTGTTCTTGACCCCTCAATTATGTTTCTTAATATTGATAATTATTGAGGATGACCAAGAACAATATATAAGTATAGCAAACAATGTTTTATTACAAAAATTAATGAATATTTTACACTGAATATTTTTAAATATGACAACTTGTTATACAAATCATAAAGAAATATATTTGGGCATAAAGTTTTAAAAAATATGCAAAATACACACAATGTTAATAAATTTATAAGATCAAAAGATAACAAATATTTTTGCTTGTGTTAAAAGCAATGAAAATTATCATAATAGTGTAAATGTAATACCTACAATGCAAAAACATACATTGAAAGAAAAGACGCGTTGGACTGTAAATTAGAAAATAACAAATATAAATATGAAATTAAAATGAATGAAGATTATATTAATGGCAACAGATGAACAGAAAAAAAAACAAAAGAGAAACCCTAAGAAATGTGCTTATTTTCTGGATACTACCAAAATGTTTGATCATAAAGCAGTTTATGGACACAATAGATATTTTTTATACAATCTATTGAACTATTGTTATCTTGATAAGTTAAATTGAAATTATTTCCATAGAATAACAGACATCAAAAGATCAATAACGGGAAATAATGAAAAATGAAAATTGTTCTTTAACTTATTGGAAGATAACGCAGGTGCATTCTTTTATACGACCAAGTACAAGCAATTAATATGAAATAAAGACAAAGTTTTGTTTTACAAAATGTTCATATTCACAATCAAAAAATCTAAAATTACAGATCATTTATGTAATGCACAATGTAGAGATAATATCACATTTAATAAATTATAAAATAAAGATTTAATTAAAAAAATAAGTTTGTAGTCATAAAGACTTCCCTTTAAATTTGATTATAGTATGCTAACCTTAAAAAACAAAACTATTTGAACATTCAAAACAGCAGTTTTCTTCAGCAAGAACAAGTACAAGTTTGCACATTAAAATTAAAACTGGCATAATGAATATAGCAAATACATCTCTTTTAAAATAAACAATCAATTTCATTAAACATGTAGTAGTATATTTATAAGATTATAAATAATGATACCAGTAAGTACAAAAAATGGTAGGTATATAATTCATTTATATCAATTAAAAAAATATTATAAACATTGCTAGTATTTTCCTTGACAATCACACATAATGTATGCAAATCAACCAATATTTGTAGTGATGTAATAATGTGGTATTACTATTAAAAATATAATAAATAAAAATTAAAATGCAAGAAATAATGACGGTAAAATAAAAGAATTGAAGAATAGTTAACGAGATGAGAGTTAAATAAAATACATAATAAAACCTATAAATGTCTAGTAATTTTAATTTTTGAAAAATCTTCATTCGAGTTAGCTTTGCGTTTGACTATTGTTTCTTATCTAAGCTCTTTTATATATTTATGCTAAAATATATTAAATGAACTATCAATAGCAAATGTTATGGCATCTTTTTCATGCTCAGAATAGATATGAAATTGTCACTGTTGAGCAAGATATATTTCGCATAATCGAAACTGCTTTTTGTTTAAGAGTGATCGTTTTTCCATCTAACCATTTCTCCTGTAGCTCTTCTTTCTGAGGCAAAGAAAAAAGGACACATTTTCTGCATCAATTCTTCAATATCTTTTTGTATTGCAGCCAGGAAAATCACAGGACTTCTGTATTCTCATTAAAAGAACAAAATTATTTTAGTACAAATATTTCGCAAATATTACAATCTAGTTACTTTTATTGTATTATCTGCCCTGCATAGTAATGTTAGTATTCATGAATATTTAATAACAATATGTATTACATAAGTGTGCGATCACAAAGGTTTCTGAATCATTACAACAAACTTAATACGAATTTACTGGATTACATCTTATAGATCTATTTTAATGTAATTATTCTAAAATACAAACGTGTAATTTTTATTTGCAGACTTGCATTATCAACACATATAGAGACTGTGGTCTATTTTCTTCTAAGTAATTGGTCGATAGCAACTTCGATTCGACTACATATACCAAAAGTTAAAACTTTGCTAATGATATGGATTTCAATAGGATTTTATGGAAAATATAACCTGATATTTAAGAAATTATAAATGACCGTATTAACTGAGCAAACACTCAAATTATAACTATTTCACTGAGCTTTTCTCTGGAAATGAACAAGTACGTATTATTAAACAATACTTACTTTGGATAATATTCGGATGATATCTTCAAACCAATTTGTTACACTTAAAGGACTTTTTTCTATGAGCTTCGGAATGAGTAGACATATTTTCTTCTTGAAATAATTTGTTTTAAAGCAATAAAGTTTCATTATCCTCCCTGATAACAAAGCCAGGCCATTTATGTCCTAAGGAACTGCGCAGGTCTTGGCTAAATAATTTTAAAACAGAGATAGAACATGGTACTTCCATGAGATAGTAAAGGAATGTGATTTTGCTGTGATTTGATTGAAAGGGAGTCGTTCACCCGTGAAGATTCCAGTATTGAAATAAGTGACATTTAACAAAAAAAAACAAAGAAATAAAAACCAAAAAATAGTTTCAAATATTTTATTGATAACAAAATTAAACAAAAAATGTAAATATAAATAGCAAGTATTAAATAAGTTATAAGTGACAATTGTAATATTGCCTTAAATTTAAATTATTAATAATTTATCAATTAAATTTCCATGTGGTATATTGCATGATTCTTTTGTCAATTCTATGGCATATGCTACCAAATGAACATTATAATGCAAAGTTTTGTACATTTAACAAATAAACAAAATATTTTTATTTGTTTATTAAAATTTTATCTTTCCCAAAAATGGAATTATTATCTTTAAAATCTAATCCCCACTTTACAATGTATGAAGTTTTAAAATTTAAAGGAAAATCTGTATCTAGTGAAATATCTGAATCTAGTTATATTATATATATATATATATATATATAATATAACTAGATTCAGATATTTCACTAGATACAGATTTTCCTTTAAATTTTAAAACTTCATACATTGTAAAGTGGGGATTAGATTTTAAAGATAATAATTCCATTTTTGGGAAAGATAAAATTTTAATAAACAAATAAAAATATTTTGTTTATTTGTTAAATGTACAAAACTTTGCATTATAATGTTCATTTGGTAGCATATGCCATAGAATTGACAAAAGAATCATGCAATATACCACATGGAAATTTAATTGATAAATTATTAATAATTTAAATTTAAGGCAATATTACAATTGTCACTTATAACTTATTTAATACTTGCTATTTATATTTACATTTTTTGTTTAATTTTGTTATCAATAAAATATTTGAAACTATTTTTTGGTTTTTATTTCTTTGTTTTTTTTTGTTAAATGTCACTTATTTCAATACTGGAATCTTCACGGGTGAACGACTCCCTTTCAATCAAATCACAGCAAAATCACATTCCTTTACTATCTCATGGAAGTACCATGTTCTATCTCTGTTTTAAAATTATTTAGCCAAGACCTGCGCAGTTCCTTAGGACATAAATGGCCTGGCTTTGTTATCAGGGAGGATAATGAAACTTTATTGCTTTAAAACAAATTATTTCAAGAAGAAAATATGTCTACTCATTCCGAAGCTCATAGAAAAAAGTCCTTTAAGTGTAACAAATTGGTTTGAAGATATCATCCGAATATTATCCAAAGTAAGTATTGTTTAATAATACGTACTTGTTCATTTCCAGAGAAAAGCTCAGTGAAATAGTTATAATTTGAGTGTTTGCTCAGTTAATACGGTCATTTATAATTTCTTAAATATCAGGTTATATTTTCCATAAAATCCTATTGAAATCCATATCATTAGCAAAGTTTTAACTTTTGGTATATGTAGTCGAATCGAAGTTGCTATCGACCAATTACTTAGAAGAAAATAGACCACAGTCTCTATATGTGTTGATAATGCAAGTCTGCAAATAAAAATTACACGTTTGTATTTTAGAATAATTACATTAAAATAGATCTATAAGATGTAATCCAGTAAATTCGTATTAAGTTTGTTGTAATGATTCAGAAACCTTTGTGATCGCACACTTATGTAATACATATTGTTATTAAATATTCATGAATACTAACATTACTATGCAGGGCAGATAATACAATAAAAGTAACTAGATTGTAATATTTGCGAAATATTTGTACTAAAATAATTTTGTTCTTTTAATGAGAATACAGAAGTCCTGTGATTTTCCTGGCTGCAATACAAAAAGATATTGAAGAATTGATGCAGAAAATGTGTCCTTTTTTCTTTGCCTCAGAAAGAAGAGCTACAGGAGAAATGGTTAGATGGAAAAACGATCACTCTTAAACAAAAAGCAGTTTCGATTATGCGAAATATATCTTGCTCAACAGTGACAATTTCATATCTATTCTGAGCATGAAAAAGATGCCATAACATTTGCTATTGATAGTTCATTTAATATATTTTAGCATAAATATATAAAAGAGCTTAGATAAGAAACAATAGTCAAACGCAAAGCTAACTCGAATGAAGATTTTTCAAAAATTAAAATTACTAGACATTTATAGGTTTTATTATGTATTTTATTTAACTCTCATCTCGTTAACTATTCTTCAATTCTTTTATTTTACCGTCATTATTTCTTGCATTTTAATTTTTATTTATTATATTTTTAATAGTAATACCACATTATTACATCACTACAAATATTGGTTGATTTGCATACATTATGTGTGATTGTCAAGGAAAATACTAGCAATGTTTATAATATTTTTTTAATTGATATAAATGAATTATATACCTACCATTTTTTGTACTTACTGGTATCATTATTTATAATCTTATAAATATACTACTACATGTTTAATGAAATTGATTGTTTATTTTAAAAGAGATGTATTTGCTATATTCATTATGCCAGTTTTAATTTTAATGTGCAAACTTGTACTTGTTCTTGCTGAAGAAAACTGCTGTTTTGAATGTTCAAATAGTTTTGTTTTTTAAGGTTAGCATACTATAATCAAATTTAAAGGGAAGTCTTTATGACTACAAACTTATTTTTTTAATTAAATCTTTATTTTATAATTTATTAAATGTGATATTATCTCTACATTGTGCATTACATAAATGATCTGTAATTTTAGATTTTTTGATTGTGAATATGAACATTTTGTAAAACAAAACTTTGTCTTTATTTCATATTAATTGCTTGTACTTGGTCGTATAAAAGAATGCACCTGCGTTATCTTCCAATAAGTTAAAGAACAATTTTCATTTTTCATTATTTCCCGTTATTGATCTTTTGATGTCTGTTATTCTATGGAAATAATTTCAATTTAACTTATCAAGATAACAATAGTTCAATAGATTGTATAAAAAATATCTATTGTGTCCATAAACTGCTTTATGATCAAACATTTTGGTAGTATCCAGAAAATAAGCACATTTCTTAGGGTTTCTCTTTTGTTTTTTTTTCTGTTCATCTGTTGCCATTAATATAATCTTCATTCATTTTAATTTCATATTTATATTTGTTATTTTCTAATTTACAGTCCAACGCGTCTTTTCTTTCAATGTATGTTTTTGCATTGTAGGTATTACATTTACACTATTATGATAATTTTCATTGCTTTTAACACAAGCAAAAATATTTGTTATCTTTTGATCTTATAAATTTATTAACATTGTGTGTATTTTGCATATTTTTTAAAACTTTATGCCCAAATATATTTCTTTATGATTTGTATAACAAGTTGTCATATTTAAAAATATTCAGTGTAAAATATTCATTAATTTTTGTAATAAAACATTGTTTGCTATACTTATATATTGTTCTTGGTCATCCTCAATAATTATCAATATTAAGAAACATAATTGAGGGGTCAAGAACACAATATCTATAAGTTCTGTTTTCGTTTGAATGAAAATATTTATTCATTTCAACTTTAAATCGCGTGCGATAAATAAAGGGGAGGAGATTAAATCCTTGCCCCTTTATTTTCGCGCTAGAGCTTCAATCCGATTCAATCCCAATATTTTGTGTTGGGCTTCCTCTTTTATTCTTATTCTATGCTTTATTCTAAATAATTAGTAATTTAGTTGTCTTAACATAACTATTTTGTTATACAATAAAAATATCCTTGGGGAATTTGCTTTATTTCCAAGGATTTGTAGTAAAACAAGTGTTTGTTTATTCAATTTATTTTGCACCAATTACTTTATACTTAGAGGTTATAAGTACAATTGCGCTGGGGTTCCGAACTGAACTAACTGGCTGGCTGCACTCCATCCTTATATATGCGAGAGCCGGAATTCCAGAACCTTCTAGCCGTTTCTAGCGAGTTTCCTTCTCGAACGTCTGGAATCTTCGCATATATGCTCACTATCATAACACTGCTCTGCTCCTAATTACATATGATTTTTCGTATTGATAAAATTCCTCAAAACTGTCTCCTTCTCTACATTCTGCATTATAGTAGAAGTGACAATCCACGTTCTTATTGATGTTGTCCCGTTTCTTGTGAAAATAACAAACAATTTTATGTAAAATATGTGTTTATTCAAAGTTCAATATTTCGTCTCTAATTTGAGACACTATCAAGAACAGCTGCAATAAATGAAGTGGGCAATTTTTTAATATAATTAATTTACTTACGAGTTTGGCTTGATTGAACAGATGTACAAACAGAACAAAAGACTTTTTTTTTATAAAACAGGGAACAAAACAAATACTTAAAAATTTGTTTCGTGTTAAAAGCAAATAACATAATTTGATTTTAAATCACTACACGCGACGATCAGTGGAATCATGACTTGACAAAAAAATTTTTGGAAAAACTATTTTGTTGTGGTATTTTGTTTCGTGGCTAAGCGAAAGAACTACCGCTGAGAAAGTAAAGAACTACCTCACCCATATTCATCAAGGGGAATACGAAGAAGACCTTCTAAAACCAAAATTTAAAGCTCGATCAAGGAAAAATAGAAAAAAAAATTCCACAGCGACCAAGATTACCAACTAAAACTTAATAGAAAACAACAATACTAAAAACTTTGAAAACAATATTAACCTTTGCATACAAAATATAAACATACAATGTTTGAGGAAAAAACAGCAGAAATAGAAATTTTATTGAATAGTGCTCAAGGGAAATCTATTGTCTGTGCGACGGAGGAAACAGAACGTATCAACATCAACAACTATAGACTGGGGCCCTGTTTTTGCAAAAGAACCTTCACGGCGGAGTCTTGATACCAGGGCATGCTGAGTATGACATGGAGTATATTCGGATTCACTCGGGATCATGTGATAGGGATTTCGAGGTGTGTGGGGTCAGGATACCGATGATTAGAACGATCATATGTATATATAGAGCCTTTCTGTGAGACATATACCACTTTTTCGAAAGATACTTTAATTAAATTAACTTGCAAAATAATGAAAAACTAATAATTGCAGGTGAATTTAACATAAATTTCATAGTATCCTTCAACCTAACCATTACCTTCACTGAACCATCCAGATTAACAGGAACTAGTAGCACTTGCCCGGATAATATCCTCACAAACTTTCCCAATCAAATTACCTCGGCCCAAACAATTAACCTCCACCTCGCCGACCACCTAGTCGAGAGAATATCCCTCCAAATCGATCAAATACCTGAAACAAAAATACATATTAGAACGTGCACCTTAAATGACACAAACATTTACAAACTACAAACCCATCTAACAAACATAAACTGGGATGATATATTAACAAATGGTCATCCTGAACAAGGCTTCGAAGTTCTACTGTCTGACATACAATATGCTCTCGACAAAAGTATGCCACTGAAGATAAAAAACATAAGACATAAAAACAATGTAGTGGTTCACAGAAGAACTACATAGAATGAGAAACACGCTGGAAGCCAAGCCCTTCATACAATATGCAAATATGGAGGTAAACAAGCGAAACGGACCTATTGCACTTACAGAAAGATATATAAAGACAGACTGCTGGCAGTGAAGAGGAAAAAAAAAATTAGTGGTGCAAAAAACACCCAAAAGGCAATATGGCAAATAATAAAAAATAATCAACCGAACAAAAAAGTACAAAAAACACCAACAATTATTTTTTTAAATGTGTACAGTCAAAGTTTGCTGAAAAACAAGAGACTAAACATATCAAACTCTTCTTACTTGAGAGAGTTTCACGAAAATGACACTCTATAGATAACCAGTTCACTAAAGAGCAAAAAATCGTAAAACCACAGATAACAAAACCACTAACTATTGCAATAAATAGATGCCTACAAGCAGGAATATTTTGAAGAAGTCAATAGTGAGACCAATCTACAAAAAGGGAAATATTAATACACTAGAAAATTTTCGACCGATAGCAATATCACCAGTTTTCTCAAAGATTATTGAGTCTCTGCTGTTGAGAGAACTAGTCCAATTCTTTTCTAAAACATTGCCCATAAGTAAACAACAATATGGCTTTTAACAGCAAAAATCGACTCAAAGCTTTAACTTATAAATAAAATAACATGCTTTTGACAAAAAAATGATAATTTCAAGCAATGTATTGTGATTTAAGCAGAGTTTTTGACAACGTATCGCACACTCTGCTAGTCCGGAAGTTTGAGCAATACGGAATCAGAGGAATTCTAATACAAGTGATGCTTTCATACTTAAATAACAGAAAACAGCAAGTGGTGACAATTGCAAATACTTTGGAGTGGGGGAATATAAAGTTCGGGGTCCCACAAGGGTTTATTTTGTGACCCTTACTTTTCCTAATATACATTGATAACTTGGTAGTGAATCTTGATGCGGATGATGTAGTAACACATTGGAGTGAAAACAAAAAACCGTCACTTCTGCAAGCGGGAAAGTGGTTTTCTGCAAACAATCTCTACCTAAATAAACAAAAAACGAATACACTGACGTTGAGAAAAAAATTATCAATTTGTGTGATCAGACGTGAAGTGAGAGAAGCTACTTACGAGGTGACAAGAACGGTGTATTTCTCAGGTGTTCAGAGTTCCATGCAGTATGTCCTTCTGGTGTAGTGTGCCCCGCCCAGGATCTTGGATGTGCTTCTTCTGCAGAAAAGAGCGGTGAGAGCACTATATTCTAATTTATTCTAATTATTATTATTTTTCCCTTTTTATTAAAATTGTGACATTACTTACAATTTAGAGCATGCTTCGATGTTGGGTTACGTTTTTGTTTTGTGTGTGAAATTAGGAGGGCATACGTATATATTTGTTTAAGGTGAAGGTAGATGCGGAATTACATTATTGTTATTGTTTAGGTTAAATTGTTAAATTTCACATATATATAT
>JAUIMW010001373.1:0-12770 GCA_033557785.1 Enochrus cinctus
GCTCATTAAAATGGTGTGTTACTCTTAGCCGAGACGCAAACCGTGGCTGGCGAAAGCGTGGCTCTTTTCACGCCGGTGGCATATATCCGTTTTATTATGGATCAAGAAATCCACGAAAAACTGCTTTTTGCGAGAACTTTGACAACTGACACTAAAGGCGAATCAATATTTGATGTTTTGAAGGATTACTTTATGAAAAAGCAATTCCTTTGTCAAATATAATATCAGTAGCAACAGATGGAGCACCTGCCATGGTTGGGCATTATCGTGGATTTCTAAGCTATTTAAAATAAAATGTACCTGGTGTTAGCAATACACTACTCCAGATTGTATGAATGAAGTAAACCGAATCCGAAACAATGCGTTAGATGCGCGGTTATTTGCGCAGTTGTGTAATGAAAATGACGAGAACATTCATTAATTACAATAAAGATAAAATTTTAAAAGAAAACTTAATGAAGAAGAAAACGGACATTGCCTATTTAACAGATTTGTTTACTAAATTTAATATGGTTAACTTGCAGTTACAAGGAGACAGTCTAAATTTTATTTAAACAAAGCATTTCAGTATTTCTTGCCAGAATTAAGCTAATAAAACAAAACATTGGACGACGCAAGTTTTGCCAGTTTCCCAATTTATCACAGATAAACTACCAGGAAGCAACACGATATTTCAACCTACTTTCAACATTTATGTGCTCTCTATTCAGATTTTGAAATTAGTTTTGAAGATGTTTTGGATAATTAATCCATATGGTGACATTGAAGAAACTGATGTCATATTACAAGAGGAACTGATTGGAATAAGCACTAACGAAGAACTTAAAGTACAGTTTAGAATCGGATATCAGCAATTCTGGCTTCAAAAAGATATACCTGTTATTTATTCCGTATTATGGAATATCACGAGAAAGTTTTTAATCGCTTTTCCATCTTCATACCTGCTGGAAAGGGGTTTCAGTGCAGTTTCCAATCTCATGACAAAAAAGAAACAAACTGGACATCATTAACCGAGGAGATCTGAGCACTAAGTTCATCATTTTTTGCTTAGTTATTTTATGAAACAGGTACTAAGTTTTAATTGCGTTCATTTTAATTTGAATTTAATTAATAAATGTATAAAACTTAATATACGTTTTTTAAAAAAAAAATTCCCACTATATTTCACTACAGTTAGAAATTTAAAACTTTCAGTAGCAGAGGGTCTACCCAAAACCGAAAAACATGGCCAGTGGCCAACGAGAGAAAAAAGTTTAGGAACCTCTGGTCTGGAATCTTCGCTTCTAGAATGCAGAACAGTATATCTAAGCATAATACTTAAATGAACAGTAAGATTTCTTGCATCCGGATTTCTTCACCCGATTTTCGTATTGATTAAATACCTCATTTGGCAATCTTCGTGGAATTTTCATTGGTTGCAGATTTCGTCATTTTCTCGGGCACTTGGTGCATGGTGATAGCTACAACTGTCTCCTTCTCTACATTCTGCATTATAGTAGAAGTGATAATCCACGTTCTTACCGATGTTGTCTTGTTTCTCGTGATGACAACAAACAGTGACCTTGATTTCCGAGTCCTTGAAAATCATACTTCTTAAGACTCTTCAATCCAGTCGGTCAAATCCGTAGGCAATCCATGTTCTTCGGCCTTCCTCCTCAATTCACGACAAGCTTCCCAAATATTTTTTATTTCGTCGCTAAATAATATCACTGCTGTTTGCCATTCTTGATGGTTGGTACTTGGTTGAGCCGTGAAATTTGCTCAAGAAGATCCTGAACTTGTCCAAACCTCTTCTTAAAGTTTGAAACTATTCCCTAGTTCATCTTCAAATCTGCCGACACACAATGAACAAAGCATGACCCTTGGGCATTTTAAACAAATCGGCGCTCTATTCAACAATTATGCCATGAAGAAATCTCCTGCCATTTCTTACCTTCATCATGAAGTCCTGGAACCCTCCATTAGTGGGAGACTTAAACACTTGAAATTTAAGTTTCTCTTCTTCATGATTTCCGTTATAAGGAGCCAAGCGATTTCTGTGAACTATTCTATAGATGATGTCATTCATCCGCTTGATAACCTCGTATGGTCCTTCACATTTCTTCTAAAGTTTCGCCGAGTCGGGTTATACAGCCAAACTTTGTCTACTTCATTGAAACCAGCTTCAGGTTTTGAATCGCAGAGATGCTTCATCTTGTCACTAGCTTCGCTGATTCTACGACGAACCAACTCGTTGATAGAGTCCATCCTTTGTTGCGGTTTCTCGACATAATCTTCCCCAAATCCATTCTCTTGTGGTGGTGCGCCATATAACAGGATCTCTACCAAACACTACCTTCGCTGGCGATACGCTAGTGGTTTCTTAAGGCGATGAACGATAAACCAATAGGAATAGATCTAGGTGATCTGCCACGACTTTGGCTATATGATTGTGCAGTTCATACACTCCACCATTCCATCGGATTGCGTATGCAGAGGTGTCGTTCTTGTCTTTGTGATCTCGAGAAACCCTCACAATTCTTAAAATAGTCGAGATTCAAAATTTCGTCCCTGGTCGGAATGAAGCTCTAAGGGAACACCGAATCGACAAAACCAATTCTTTATAAATTCCTCAACTACTGTCGATGATTCCTGGTTTGCTAAAATAATCCATCGTAACCAGTATGTATTTGTTTTCAGTGGTTATTTCTGGAAATGGACAAGCAAAGGTGATCTGACGTTATGCTGCCTCACGTGGGCTCGTTTACTTTCCGATGGTCTATTGCCAGCTGCACACACTTCGCACCTTCTGCACCAAGTTTTTACATTTTTCTGCCAGTTGACTCTAAGATGTACACCAGAAACTGTCTGAATTTCTCGTAGTGCTTCGACTCTCTTCGTCTTTGGCAAAATTAGTTCGTTCCGTCAAAATTTTCCAAGGCTCTTTTCAATAGACCATCTTCTATCAACAGGGAGTACCATTGTGCCCATTAGCTTTTAGCCGTGGGATTCAAATTGGAGATTCCTTCCAGGATTATTAATTCGCCCCTGAGCCACTACTGATATGTTGGGGTCTATCTATTTGCACTGTAGTTCTATGTACCATAAAGGCTTCCTCTTTTCCTTCTAGACGACGACAATGGCTGCGGTCATCAAGGTATGGTTTTCTTGATAGCGCATCGGCGTTTTGATATATGGTCCCTTTATTGCGCTCGATATCAAAGTGATATTCTTGAAGACGCTCTATCCAACGTGCCATCTGGTCTTCTAGATGGAAATGTTCAAGAGTCTTTTTTTACTGCGAGCAGTTCTCTTCTCGCCACGCAATAGTTTCTTTCTGGCTTAGATAAAGTTTTGCTGAAGTACCCAATGACTCTTTCTTTACAATCTGCATTCAGGATAATACACCTCCAATGCCAACATTACTTCCCTCCAATGACTATGGCGTCGTTACGGTAAACAATGCATGTCTTCCATGAAAGTCCCTTCAACACCAGGTTCATCAGTCGCTCAAAGGTAGCGGGAGGATTGCATAATCCAAACGGCATCATCGTAAATTGCCACAAACCATTATCAGTAACGAATGTCTTCTCTTTATCTCCTTTCTTCATTTCAACTTGTCAATACCCACTCTTTAAATCTAGAGTACTAAACCATTTAGTTCCAGAAAGAGTATCCAAGGTATCATCTATTCTTGGAAGAGGATATGAGTCATTTTTCGTGATATCGTTTAACTTTCGATAGTCGACACAAAATCGATCGGGTGCTCTCATATTTCTTTCGAACCAATGCCAAAGGAGAAGTTCACCGATTATTAGAAGGTTCCAACAATCCTTCTTCGTGCATCTTCTTTAGAAATGCGTCGGTTTTTTTCACGTTTAGCTAAATGGGTCCTACCAGCCTAGACTGGTGACAAATGGGCGTAGCATTTTCAGTATCGATTCTGTATTGAAAAATGCTTGTCGTAATCAGCAAATATACAAAAAAATATCCCACTTCATTTCAGCATGTTGGCCAGTAAAAATATTGATCACATCATCATCTACTAGTTTCTGAACTTATTCTGGAAGTTTCTTCTTTCTAGCATGCACATTTTCTCACATTGAGTTACCCACGTTTCAATATTCCGATAGGCTTGCCTTTCTTCCATAATAATGGAAAATCATTGACATTCATCAGACATACTGGCATAGGTTTTTTCCTCCATTTTTTCTTCCACACAACAGATTTTATCTACCACATTACAGATTTTATCTTCCAATTCTAATTTCATTTCTTCAACTTGTCCCCTAAGTTCAGCCTTAGTATATGTGAGATATTTCAAAAATTCGCTTCTCAGCAATCCGAAGTCATTGTTCTGTTTGTCTGTTTGACACTCATTTGTTTGTCTATTTTATTGCTTTATTTTATTTGTATATTTTTCTTAATTGACCATTTTATTTGTCCATTTATTCACTTAATTCACTAGACTGTTTGTCTATTTTATCATTTAAATCTTGATTTAGTTTTTGAAACATGGCCGTTAAAGTAATCGTGTCTTCGCAGGTGGCCGCGGATTCTTTTGTTGGAGTTGCCGACTTTTTGAAATCCATTTTGTTTCATTTATTAGTCCCAAGCACTATTTACTAAGGCCACAGCTGACACCACTGTTACGAATTTGATTCATTTAACACAATTAGTAGTAAAACAAGTGCTTGTTCACTTAGATTATTTAGTACTAATTACTTTACAACTATGTTATATGTATTGAACTGACTGGCTGCACTTCCATCTTCCTTATATATGCGGAGCCTGAATTCCAGAATATTCTAGCCGTTTATAGCGGGTTTCTTTCTCGAACGTCTGGAACCTTCGCATCTAGAATGTTCTCTAGGCTCGCTTTCGTAACAATAATAAAATGAGAGGGTTTCTAAGACGCCACATTGCATATGACTTTCGGACGCATAAGGTCCGCCAAAAGTATCGCAACGATTACACTAATGAGCAATAAAACGGGTTGAATTGGAACAATTAAATTATAAAAAATTGAACGAAATAAGATATGCTATAAATAAAAAATATCACAGTTTAGTCACACGCATCGTGATATTCGAAATTTTTACATAATTTTTATTGAAAATTTTAAAATAATTTCCAGGCTTTCGATTAACCATGTGTCAAAGGTAAATAAATATAAAGTGTTTTTAAAAAATGTAAATAAGAAATAACTAGATCTATATTTAAAATTAAATTAAAATTGTTTTTTAGATATAGGTTAAAAGATTTTATTGGTCTATTCAAACGGGATAAGTTAAAAGCAGTAAATATGTTCTGTGTAGCGCGTGTATAGAAGGAAATATAAGGGGAGCTTTAATTATTTGTGCGAATGGTTGGGACCACGTGAAACAGAATCTCAACATAGTTTCATGTTGAGAATCTGTCATATAAAAACAAAACAAATACAAATGAATGAAATCATTAAGGATTATTGATGGTAGAAGTTTTTCAGCGACATGATTAATAGTAAACCATTTAATAGGCAGTATAATATAAAACATTTGTATTAATGAAATAAACATAATCGCAGTTTCATGTAACATGACTTTTTCCGAAAAAGTTTTAATTAAATTTAATTCACTACCAAAATGGGAAAATATAATCTTTGAGTAGAGTAAAAACAACATTAAAAAAAGATATCTGAGTACTTCTAATTGAAGTTCGTAAATCTTGATTTCATTTATTTATGGTTTACTAATCAGCAGAAAGAATGATTACATTCCATGTCCCCCAGAATCTCAGAGGGTCTGAGAGACATGAATTGCCCTCTAGCTACATTACGTAGCCCTAATTGATAACTTCACATAATTATGTTTTACCAACCAATAGAAAGAACGTAGGAAACCGAGTACCTGAAGGACATTCTATGACGCCCAGGCAGTACATCTCTAAATTGGAATAGAGTAACAGAAAAAAATGCCTAATTTCGTACAAACAACTTTTATAACAGTCTTACCTTAAGATAACAGACAAATGAGTTTATCTCTCGTAAAATTACACCAAACTATTTTGATTAAAATTATAAGTTGGGATCATTAATTTACTATCTCTACAGTGGAAAAAAAACACCAGTAGAAAAAACTTTTAGATACGTAATCTAGTTCTTGTAGCTCTATGCTCCCCCAATGTCTTCTAGTTTTGAACTCTTAGTTGTAAATATGTTTGGGTGTTATTCAAAAACCTAGATTTGCCAACAAGCGATATCGATTGATAGTATCATTAAAAAAGTCCCAAATTTAATTTAAAAAAATTGAGCAAATAAAAGACATTTTATAAAATCATTTTATATTGAAAATTTATATTTGTTACATTTTTTAGCCACTAACTAAATTGTGTTTTACAACTTATAAACCTTAACCTTATAAGATCATTCTGCTTAATTTCTTTTCGCACGACTTGAAAAAAGGAATTTGGTCTTAGGAACCTTCTAAATCTAACGTGATAAATTAAAAGATTCAAATGGAATAGTTTTGCGCCTGCTTAAACGCATTTTACGGCAAATGTCGCAGCAACTGCAAATGCTTTTAACCAAGATCACCTGAAAATCTGAGGAGTCATAATAACTTTGTAAACATTCTGCATTTCGATGACTAAAACTAACAATGTACATATTTGATACATTTTTTTGTTAATTTTTTAATACATATTAACGATTTATGTTATGTTTATGTTTTGAAAATCAACTGAACGAACGTAGAAAGCATAGAGAAGGACCGCCATTAGTTCTAACTTACATGTCCTCCATGTACCCTGTATTTCTAATTTATTTTTAAATAATTTTAGTAAATGGTGACAAACAGTGGTAAGAATTTATAGAGGTAAGTCTTCAGCAAAAATAACATTGATAATTAAAGAAACGCGGCAATTAAACAATATAATTTTTTTATTGAGGTTCTTTTGGAGAAGCATCAAAAGTCGTTTACACACATATCACATTACACACATTGCGTAGTTTCGACGCGCTGCACCACGTTGCTTATCTAGGCGGTAGTTTGTAAAACTGGCTTTACACTGGAGGAAGATCCGCTCCGGTCAGGTCTGCCCCGGCGAATCTTGCCTGACTTCAGTGGGACATATTCCGGCCGGCCAAGGCCAAGCCGCACTAAACACATTTAATTTATCTATGCCTGGGTTTGATCGGAGTGGATCTTACTCCAGTGTACGGCCAACCTAACACTGCTTCGTATCCTCAGAGCCGCCCATGTCCGCAACTTGGTGGATTTACGCAACTGATTGTGTATATGTGTATATGTTATTAAAATCCCAATTATGTTGAATAACAAGTTAGCTCATGTTCAATGTAATATAAAATGTAAAAAATTCACAAACGCATTATCAACATATGCATATTTTCTTATACATTAAATTAAAATTAGTGTGATATTCTATCCATATTATTTTTATATGACTGCAGCAATATTTGAAGTTGTGCGACGCGATGCGTCTCTGATCGGGAGCCTGTAATACCGCTTCGTAACATCAGTTTTCGGAACTCCAACGTCGGGCATCAAAGAAAAGACACAAATTGACATTACATCTATTAGCATGTTTGTAATGTATATCCCTTTAGTAACATTATTTCGGAGATTAGTTGAAATTACCTTCTACTATTTAAATAAAATATTTTATATTTGACATGTATGTATTTTTGCATCTAAAAGTAATATAAACTATTTCTGGTGAGTAAAGAGAGTGGCGAAGCAGTCAGTTCAGTTTCGCTATGGCTAGATGGTGCAGAGTCGCCGTACACAGCATCCAACTCTTTCTTAATTTGCGTAAGCGTATTGCCTTTCAAAAACAAAAACTTATTGCTGGATACTTGATTTTTCCATTTTCAGAACTCAACTCACCAACGATTGTAATACTACAAATTACAATTGCGCGTTCAAAATTAGAAATTTTGGTAAGTACCTATTCTCTTTTGTTGACGAGTACTGACTTGATGTTGAGATTAGAAACTTTTCAAACAATCTTCGTAAACTGTTGATTCGTTAATTCCTGAAAGCCCGAGCGATTCGAACTTCGAGAGCATCCCACTATAGTTTGATTCATATAGTGCATTATAGTATAAGCTGCTAAATTTTATCCCAAACAACTAGATAAACTGATAGGACGGTGTTATGTTCGCGGCGACTACGTCCGGCATAGTTACAATAATAGTAACCATGGCCAAATGCCTGCGATACGATATATCAGTTAAAATAAAGTCCATATTATATAATAAATCAAACTATATTAAAATATAAAGGAATACAAGAAAAAAGTAAACGTATCTTAAAGATTTTTAGCAGATAGGTATCCGATTTAAATGTTTTGACGAGAATTTCATACTCGTAGATTTTAGCACAAGAAATATTTTAAAAATACGCCGTCATATATGTGAGGCTCCCCAAATAACAAAAAATCTTCTTTTTCTAGAATTAAATGTAATAATTCAAAAATAACCTCACTCACAAGTCGTAACTCATCGTAACTGACGGTCTGCAGTTTTTCGTTGCACATCTATTCCTTTTTACTTAACGTATTATTGGCTGCACCTAAAAGACTATAAGTTCCGCTTACTTCAATTGAATGTACATCCCGCGGCATGTCTTCAGTCCTACAGGCAAAAGTATGGAATCTAATGTCATGATTTCCATCAAATTTTTATTATTATAAAAGAAGAAAGAGCGGGAAGTAACAACAGTTTCTTGCTTTCTCAAAGTAAACCTTTTTAAAAACTGCACTGATTTATTTTGTTAGTTAGTATTTTGCCAGCCAACTATAATAAATGTCATGCTAAGCGTCACAAAGAAGGGATGCTAAATTTAAGGTCTAACGCAAGTAAAGATTTAGGTCCTAAATTTAGCATTCCCACTAATCTATTTTCCTGGTTTAAACTACTTTATGAAGTCGAATCTATAGAAAATATTCTTCCACCTCGTCCCCGAGTGAGAGCCAGATATTTTAACATTATGTCACAAACTTTAAACCTTCCAACAATTACTGATGGGAGATTTAAAAAATGCATCTGTAAGGAATTTGCTCATGATTGGTCAATTTTAAATTTCAATTGATCTATTATCCTATTTAAAAAAGTTGAAATGTAACTATGTTCGCAGTTATGTATCCGATAATTGACATTTGGACGGTACCAAATCAGCTGTTTGTATAGAAGAGAGAAGAACCAACGTTTTAGGTTGAATATAGTGCGTCACTATGGAGACGTAAATAATACTAATTCCCCTCCGTCGCTTCTTCCTGCAGATGCATTCTTTCAATCTCCCATCAGTACACACAAAATACAAAATTTAACAAGAAAATGGATGACCATGACACCAACAAAGAACTCAAGAAGGACCCCACAACAACTTGGGAGAACCAACACAACACCGTTTACCGTTGCGACCTATTGTATCATCTACCAACGCACCAAACAAAACCTATGAAAATTTATAGCCAGAATACTTACCTGTGCTTTAGAAGACTTCAATAGTTACCGTACTGAGGACTCCTTCCAGTTTGCAGAAAAAATTAATAACTTTCAACTCCCAGAGGGCTCTTGGTGGCTATGGGTGGTTTCACTTGACATGGTCTCCCTGTTTTTCAACATCTCTCTGGTTCTGGAAATTATCGGTAAACACTGAGAGCTATTGGAGCCTCCTATATTTCTTTTCATCTTTTCAAAAACTTATTACCTTTATTTTAAACACTACAGATTTCACATTTAATAATGAACTATCTCTTAAAAGCTTATGTTGGGAGGTTGGCGTTCAACATACCGTTTGTTTATCAATGTGTATATGACATCATATGTAGCTTACCCATAGATAAAATTGAATTAACTTTAGATATTTTTAACAACTTCAATAATTAACTTAAATTTACTGCTGAAAGGGAGATTGGTATAAGTGTATCATTCCTTGAAACCTTTGTCATTAGGATCAAAGAGACTGTAATAAAACTACCTACCAGCTCAGGAAGTTACATCAGGATGGGACAATGAATACAAAGATAGACAGAAAATTTGCGTAGTATTTATAATAATTTATGAAAGAAAAATGTTAGATCTCATCAAAATTGAGTGTTTCGAACTTTACTAACCTCAAAATTATGTTTGGACTTTTTATTTGTATTAAAGAATTTAGGCCTGCGGCCACTTTTGTTAATAACTTTATTAATTTATTTCTTTCTCTATTTTGTATTTGTGCCTTAATTTTAAAATTTCAATTTTAGTAGCTTTTCATTTGGTGACCACATTTAGGTTGGCACTAACGGTTGTTAACTTGGTTTTTTCTTAACAAAAAAACCTCCGCTGTGTTGGCGGTATAAGTTGCTTTCAACGGATTTTAACCTTTTAAAAAACCTTTCTGTCATACAATTTGCTATTACATCAATTTTTTCATGCCGTAGATTAATGTTGTAGATAAAAACACAATTAAGCAATATACTCCGTTTTTATAATTAAGATTGTCAACCCATTACAATATAAGAAATATAAAGAATCTGACTGGATTAATTGCAGTCAGGATAGGAGAGGCTGAACGAAATATACTGTAATTCTATTCTAAATGTTATAATTTTCGTGAAATATTCGCCATTTCATGAGTAGCATGATGGAAGATTATAATTGCAAGTGTTAATTATGTTATGGTGGTTTTGCTTTCTTTTGACTCGGGAAAAGTTAAATGTAAACTCATAAAATAAGTACATTTCGCAAAAAGAGAAAAAAGATATGACTTGTTAAAAATTTATAGAGAATCCGGTTGTGTAATATAGAGGCACATTATTAGGATCCTTAGCAAAAGTTCGCGTTGAAAAGTGTAAAAACTGAATATAATATCCTAGCATTAGGTTAAAAATCTTCACTTTTATATAACTACGTAACCAATACTACTCAGTAAAATGCTAAAGCATTTACATATTAATAAGATAATACTGCTTGCTAGATGATCAAATAAGTGGCAACATTGAAATCAAAATAAATTCTGAAGCTACAGCAAATGCACACAATTCTGGTTGGAAATCGATATTCTCAATTCAGATTTCAAAGTTAACAACTTCAAACAAGACGATAAACTCAATTTAGTCTCTCGATATTCAATCGCGTAAACATGAAAGAAAATAGGTAAATAAGTCGACAAAGTGTACTCAAAAGCAGAATAGAAGTTGGTCCACGAACCATCCTCACAGGGGGACACGAAACAGGCGGACCTCAAGGGGATGAAGCGAGGCGTATCGAGTGAGCTGGCGCCCGTCATACTACATGCCATCTACATGTTTATGAGACAACTTTGGAAAACTAATGCCCTTCGACAAACGATTTGAATATTTAAAGAAAACTTTTTCTTTTATATAGGTATTCAATACTTTCGCAAATTTTATCATTATTGTACATTTATTAACAAAATTAGGTTCGATGAATTATCAATAATTAATTCCAAATTGGATATTTCGCCACTAATAAAGATTTAAATGGATTTATAGCTTTGAGTTAGCGCTTCATAATTATTTTAGTCTTTTACAGCTGTTAGATAAATTGATGGCATTTTGAAACAATAAAGTAATTGGCGTGAATGAAATATGTACTTCTTCGAGTCATTCGTTTAACTTAATGTTAGTTCCACTCGTTTTCCGTATAATTTAGTAACCTCAGCACTGGTACATAAAATATTTCTTTCAGATGCATAGCTCAAAGTTAAACGTGGTTTGCTTCCAAAAGCATCCCCAGCAAATGTCTTTATACAAAAAGAAATGTTTCTACACTTTATTAATACAGCTATTTAGCTAAGGTCATTTTTCATATCTCCAATTCATTCAGCAATATATATATATATATATATATATATATATATATATATATATATATATATATGGTGATTATAAAATTATAGTCGAAAATTCAACACAGCATTTGTTTATTGATGGTTATTAGAAATACAACCTTAATGTATTTTTTTTTAATCTTCAAATTTTCACTAAATTCAGTGGTTTTGGTATCACTGGAATTGCTGCGGACATATAAATACAAATGATATGTTACACATGACCGACCTTATAGAGTTTCTAAAATGGAACAAAACATTTTTTGTCTTGAACACGTGCGGTTTATTTACGACTTTATTCAAGAATTACCACAGACGAGAGAACGGGGATAAAAAAACGCATGTGTTAATAGACCGCAAAAAAACTTTAAATCTAACAACTAAAGTTTTCACATCCGTTTGTACTTTTTACAGAATGCAATAAGTAAGGAAGGTACGTTATTATAATACTTCCTAACTACCCAATTAATAACGTAAGGTTTTTAAATTGCTTGTCGTAATTTTTATTTAAAACGGTCGTCATTCGATCAGTAAAGTGTTTTTTTATCGTGATTTTATAGGCATCAGATGATGTTAAGGCGCAACAAAAAATATTTTTTGTTCACCCTGAATTTATTCACGGAGATATGTACACCTACATCTCATAATACAAAAAAAATACTACTGATGTCGTTGCCTGTAAATGCGCGTACTATGTGAGTAAATAAATGCATCCAACCAGTGGCACCCAAAATGCAATATCTAATATATCTCCTTGCTGAAATTTTCTCTTTCAATGCGACAAACGCCATTCGTTTTCTAATTTTGACTGTAATTAGCAGTTTCATTATATCATATATATATATATATATATATATATATATATATATATATATATATACACTTACAAGAAAAATATGACAGTAGATAATAAATTTAATACCTCACGGTTGCACTAAACACATCTTCCGT
>JAUIMW010001374.1:0-12769 GCA_033557785.1 Enochrus cinctus
TATATATATAGTTTCAAACATGTGCAACCATAAAAGTATAAGAAAGGAAATATTCTTTATTTCTATTGTAAAACAATAACATACATGTAATATTTAGTTAAATTGAGCTTAGTTATCTAAGCAAAAGTATATAAAAAAACTTAGAATAACGTAAATTATGAACATCCGTTCCGTGCTCTGGAAATTGTTTTATAATTGCACCAAAACAATTATTCTACAGTAAAAGATCTTCTAGAGTGACATTCTCTTTAGTTCCTTATTTTACTGCACGCAATTGTATAGATAAGCACAACAATGCATTGCGTTTTATATCACATGGAACAAAAAATGTACGTTTTTTTATTGAAAAAGGTTATGTCATTTATTTTTGAAGCAAATGGCATTGCATTGCTTTGGCATCTGTTTAAAAATAATTTATTGGGCAAATACAAAAATGGTTCATTGAAAATTTCTGGGTAACTGAATAGATCCTCTTCAAAATGCACGCTCATTTTAGTGGGCTATACGTGACTTAAAGAATATAATTATTTCAAATCGTGTTACGTGAGCTGTACGTTTTTAAGGAACCATACTTTCGAATTCAACTTCTATGAAAGTGAATGTGAAAAATGACCCCTAAATATATACAATCATAATAAATATATTGCCTATGTCAATTGAGTTGTACTTGAACTGAAATAGTCGGCATGTTGCTACATCATTTTCTTTTTACATGCGTAAATTTTTAACAAATTGCACGGTTTTAATATTCTGATACTTTTATATAAAAATTGCATTTGTTTTCATGCTTCCGAAGGATATACTAATGGATTGATAAATTTATTTGACGAGAAAAAAAGAGTTCGATTACTTAATTATCCCTTCACAACTTTCGTAGGACAACGTAAGAAAATTGTTATTACTAAGGGAATCATATGAAATAAATGATTATCTTTTGACTCTTTGATTTAGTCAACGGTTACAACAGTCGCAATGGTCTTCCTAATGGCACGAATTGAGTTTTAAATAAATAATATGGATTCGTTGACTGATAGTCATTAGCTCTTTAAATGAATGGAAACATTTGCAATATTAACAGGTGTACAACCTTACTTCCGCCATTTTTTTACCGAAATAACTGATTATACATTGACGATTCAAAATATTAGCCATCGCTGATCACTAATTTCTACCATTTTCCGGGCAACGTTCATAACCTGAGTCGAAAAAAGACTCGACTATAATAAGCACATAAAAACTACAAAGAAAAAAGTATAGCTAAAAAGACTATATACCCTCTTAAAAAGAAACAGTCGACTAAACCCAATATTTAATACCATGAACAAGTTCTTTCAAGAGGAAGACATTTCTGTTTGTTTTATTTTGTCAGCTGCTACCGAAGGTGCTCCAGCAATAATGGGACGTCATAAGAGTTTCATATCGTATTTGAAACAAGCAGTACCAAATGTACTCGCTGTACATTATGTTATTTATCGTCAGTATTTGGTTGCAAAAAATTTGAATCTCCATTGCGTTATTAGAGCAATAAATAAGATTAGAAGCAATCCATTAAGTGACAGATTATTTGGCCAGCTGGTACATACAGAAGTTGTTGACTCTCAAAAGGTACTTCTCTGAATCGTTGTTAGAATTTATTTGACACAGTACTAGATTTCCTTGAAAACAGAGACGAAGAACTGCGCGCAAACCTGAAAACATGCAAAAAAGGTATCTAGGTAGAGGTGAATGCAGCCACTTTGCTGCAATATCAGAAGTATCTCCAAAACAAGCAGATATATTTACTTACTGCCAACACTTGGAAGTTCTTCGCGCTGATTTTACGGAGCGATTCGAAGATATTTTCAACATGAATACACTAAGTTGAGTTCTAGATTCTTTCGCAAATGCGGAAGGGGAACTCACAAGTAACGAAGAACTAAAAGTAAAATTCAGAAATGGATACCAAGAGTTCTGGCTTTAAAAATCAATATCAGAACTCTACCACGGACTATGGGAAATAGTATTTGGTCGAGCGAGAGGTCAGCGTAGTAGAAAATTTACTTTCTAAGAAAAGGAACAGTCATGTCACTGAGCGTGGTGATTCGAGACTGATATTGACAAAATTAGAACCCGATGTTGACAGATTATTAAAACTCCACCTACCTCGACCATCTCGTTAATTTTTAATATAAATATAATTTTTATTACATATTGATCTTTATGTCTTAATAGATAGATACATTGATAAAATATAAATAATGTGCAACAATATTTATTATTTGGTATAAATATTATGGGACGTTAAATTTTTTTCCTATAAAGGGAACACTGTAGAAAAGAAACCTATGATGTAGAGGATTGAATATATCAATTCAATAACTCTGTCAAATTTGTCTAAAATAGCGTAGCATATTAGACAATTTGCAAGTATCTTTTACTTTAAGTATATAAATATAAATATATTTTTTTAGAGTAGCGGATGGTACTGTTGTATGATTCTGAATAAAGACCATTACAAGGTGTGGCGACCTTGCCCTGCGCTAGCTGCTGGCTTATCCCAACTCCTAGCCGGGAAGTCAGGTCCTTCTCATATACCATACATCCTTTCCTATATTGCCATTGCACCAAAAACCCTTGCAGAAGGTTTTATGTACTCGCCAACCCACAGTGAGACAACGTGGAGTTTCATGTCTTAATCCCCTTTCGGAATGGAAAGAAACAAAAAGAAACGACCCTCATTCTCCGCAGGCCTCGGTAATGGTAGCACACGAGATCCCTCCAGGATTGCAGAGGGTGCTTAGAATCCGCGGAGTCAAAACTGCTACCAAATACAAGTCCTCACCTACAACAGCAGATTTATCTCGCATCAAGATAGACTGCAAGAGCTCGAAAAAAAAGAAATAGAAAGCTCCGCAATACTGGAAAGAAGGAAATTAATTAGAAAACCAATAGAGTCGCTGGATATGTAGAACTTGGCCAATAATGTAGAATTTTATCAGGAAAAGTTAGACACAAGATTAAATGGGCCACACACCATCACTTCACGAACATTATAACAGACACAACCATGGAGATACGAGGAATGTCTAAGCCATTTACAAACAAGAAGCTTTTAGACAACACCAAGGCTCTCTTGAAGCAAAGAAAAGACGCGAAGAACAGTCTTGACAGAATGAGCCGAATTGAATACGTGGAGTTGTGTGATCCTATAAGAAAGAAAATTAAAATGGACCTTCAAAGATGCTATGAAAACATTCTACAAGATGCCATTGAGAACAAGTAGCTACGAGAAAGCCAAACAAACTTATCATAGGGCGAAAACAAATAGTAGCAATGACTGATAACAACACTCGTATCATAAACAGAGATTCAATACTGGAATACGTCACAGCACTAAGTAGCCTAACAAAAATGTGCTTCAAATGTATTCGAGAACGGAAATTTCCGAACCACTGGAACAAAACTACTATAACACTAATACATAAGAAAGGTAGCTTAGAAGACATCAAGAACTACCGACCCAAAGGCTAGTTACCAGTGATATACCTATACTGTTCACAAAAATAATACTAAATCACATTAAGTCCACACTAGACGCCCTGCAGTCAAAAGAACAGGCAAGTTTACGTAGTGGATTCAATCATACCAAAGGCGATGATGACAGCCCTATCAATGCAAATTGTGGACAAAGTATGCATCGAAATCCTTAACAACATATGTAAGGTAGCAAAGGCAATGGTGAAACTTCACGAACCAACAAGAGAATTTCCGACAACAAGAGGTGTACGACAGGAAGATTCAATTTCTCCCAAGCTATTCACGGCCACATTAGAACAAATTTAAATTGGAAGGATAAGGGATTACGCATAAATGACGAAAGACAACAACAACCTTCGTTACATGTACATTCCAAGACCAAAGTGATGTTCAATTAATTCGATCGTAATAACACCATATTGAAACCCAGAATGTCTCTTAACTTGAAAAGAAAGGCTTCTGATCAATGTATTCTACTACTACTAACATGTGACTTGAATCGTAATAAGGTCTAAAAACACCAAAGAGGACATCTTTGCAACAAATACAAATAATAGAAGGGAGGCTGCACCCTGCAGAAATGGGTTGAAATTTTATTTTTACCTTATGATTTATTGTCATGATAATGTTGAAAACAAGATTTCAGGCAAATTCTAGTACATTCTTTCTCTCTTTCCTTTTATATCAGCAATATTTGCACCGTCTTAGTTCAGTGTTTCTATTATTGCCTTTTCAGGTACTGACTCGGAAGAGGAAGGTTTAAAGTTATAAAATGATATATTCCATGACAATCTACCCCCCCTCCATAAATGTATTGCATTCATAAATCATTTTTGGTTTTTATGAAATATTTCCTCTGCTATTGGTGGTTTCTACCAATTGACCATTAAATTCTGTTGAAGCTTCCCTTCGGTCTTTCCATTTTGTAAGTATATTCCTTGGCTTATTGATTCTCCAGATTTTAACCATTTTTTGATTTAGCTTTCTATTTACTTTTAAGGTGTCAGTCATATAAGTGTTTTAAGTTAGTAGATAGTCATCTAATCCCAATTCTTTTTTCTTAACTGTTAACTATATGTGTTAATACCATTCCATTAGACTATGTATAACATCATGCCATATTTTGGTGTTTTTTTTCCATCATAAAAATCTTCTCCATGGTACCAGTGACTACCAGCTATTGATTCTATTTTGGTTTGATTTTTCTCTTGAAATTATAAAAAAAAACTTGAATTAAAACAGTTTTTCCAATAAACATTTATTCTATTCAATCGAATAGTGTCCATATGCAATGATAGTCGAAGAAATTTTAAAAATATCGATTATCTTTGGGTTACTCTACCGAATATAAATTTGACTGACTTATTATTTAGGTATAAAATTCATCATCCGCCAGTAAATGAATGTAACTGTTTGGCTGATTATCAATCAATTTCTAGATTACCAGTAAATGGAATTGATCATAACTGGCCGATAATATTTGACCCTGTACGTTCCGCATTTGAAGTACTGAAATCGGTGTAAATATTTGTGGTTCTGCTGAGTCTTTGTTTTCACTTTCAAACTCAATATCTTCTTCAATAAACGAGTCTGAGACAGAGTCGCTATCTTGACTTTATACATCAGCTCTACAATGTTTCAAAAAAGAACAATCCATTACCACCATTTGCAAGAACATTGCGATAAATCAATGAGGAAAATGCCAACTGGCAAAAATTCGACTGTAAATATTTTTTCATTTGATCTTATTGGTGATGTCAATTTAGTTTCAGGAGTGTATTTCGTAGGTTATTAGATTTTGATATTGAATATTTATAGTAATAATGAACAAATAATAGTCTAAAAACATGATATAACTAAAAGATTATGCGAAATTATTCGATGTTGCACGGAGGTTTAACAATTTAATTTTTTATTTTTAATTGAGTAATGTATGAGACATACGCGTATCGTTCTGTTTTCTTTTAGATACATAATTGTGTAATTCCTTGTGTCTTGGATTATGTTTATACGCCCAACGTTCACTATAATACACAATAGTAAGAATATAATAATATTTTTTATGTGTTTTTGTGTCAATATATGTCAATATTTCAATGTCGGAAATAAAACCTGAAATCAATTACCTGAGTGCTAACACCATAAAATTTTAACTGTACTTTTGTATATCTTTCATCCAAAGAGAACTTGGTTCAGTAAAGTTTGCACTGCATAAAATATATAATTATTTAGAGTTTTTTAGATGTTTAAAGTTTTAAAACACATAAATAGCAATGTTGCTGTTGTTTAATTTTTATTTTAAATACTTATCTTGTAGAAGGACTAATTGCGGAAAACTACGAATTTTTCTTAACAAAATTTACTTCTCTTTCATCGATTTTTCTAGGAAAATCTTCCATTCTACCTCGCAAATCTTCCTCTAAATTTGCCGTTCCAGGTTTTTATACACCAAAATATCTGCTTGGGCGTTATTTTCAAAATATTTTTCAGGAATACTTTTTCCATTTTACCTGTCATATTTCTAATACATTTAGCTTTCCTTACTCTTTGGGCATAAATATCATCGTTAGTTTTGTTGTATCTAGAAAATTATAATCTTGATGTTTCTGACTCTTTACTTGGTCTTTCTTGTCCCTTCTGCTTACCTTCCAATACATTGTTTTTGGCGCAATGGTTGTAGATTTTATCATTAATTAAAGATGTGAAGAGCTTATAGATGTCCCCTTTCTTGAGGAGACGTAATCAGGAACGTTCGCAGGATCCTCTATGGCTTTTGTGAATGAATAAGCGAGGTACTTGTAGGTAGATGGAAAAGTCTTGATCCAGAAGTTGTGGATTCCATTTGACCCTGGTGTCTTCCAACTCTGCGTCCGCCTGATATATATAGTCACGTCATCTGCTGAGTTCATCTCTTGCACCCTCAATTGCTCCCGAACTACACCGTTGTAACCATGTTACAGCCTTGTTTGACCTCCTCTCTTCAGTCCAAACACCTGCCCAATATTAGTGTTGGATATAATTTTATATAATTATGCAACATAAATTTGTAAAGGTATATTCGGTTGCCTAGATCTAATTTGTATATACATTATAAAAAGATTTTAATTAAACTATTGTATCTTAAATATGATGTGTAAAATAGAGTAATTATTTCGTTACTCGTCAATATAATTGTCATAAAATTAATCAATTTAAGCGTTTGCTTCCCAGTAATAAAATTTTTGAAAGGATATGGGCGACAGATGGCGCTGTATACAAAATATTTTACACATCATGTAAAGTATGTTTTGCCTGAATGCACCGAAATTTTATTTTCATCATATTTCACAGGATCGTATCAAAAGAAGAGTTAGTGCAAGCGCGATGAAAAGTTATAGTTTTGCACTCGTCATCGATGATTGTTCACTCGCTGATCTTTAGCAGGAAATGAGTGCACACAATTCTCTACTCTTACTCTTATTTGGTACAATGTACTAAATGGAATTAAACTATATAATTGTTCTATAAAAAAGATATTATTGCAGTGCGTCTATTATATAATTCAAAACAGTTAGATTTATAGAACCGAATTGACAAATGAAATATAAATATTTATTTAGGCTGTTCCCAGCTTAACGAAAATATACGCAATAAATTTTATATTAACAACAAATTATATTTACCTTTAGCTAATATATTTAATTGAGATGCATTTTAAATGATACAAAGAAGGATCCACAACCAAGTTTGCTATGTACTTATGTTTGCGTATTCTTTTTCATCAACAAACTTAAAAAAAAATTGTCTTGTATATTTCGGTTACGCCCATTACGTTCTAATAAATATTTTAGAACTGTATTAAAATTGATTACTCATATTTTTTGAGCTCACCCTCATTTGCATATTATTTTGTTTGATATATTTTGTTAACTATTATATAATATTTTATGTAACTCTACTATAAGGCCAATTTTCAATGATTACCATGTGTTGTATAAATTTTTATTTAAAAAGTGCTTCAGAAAGCACTTCTCAAAGATAAAATGTTTTGAACATTAAGGTTTAGATTGTTACAAAGTGGAAACCCTGCTCGAGCCACATAAACAAGAATGAATATATTTACTATATAATAAAATTATTGGTATTAACACCACCTTTTAGCAAATAAAACAACTTTTACGACGCCCAACATTACTATTCCGCAATTAAAACTATATTTTTATTGCATTTGATTATAGAAAAACGAGCTAACAAATCAGCCCTTTCAAAGATATGGTTTTTATAAAACCGTATACCTGTTTAACATCACATTTTTGTTACTTCATTATGATTTATTGCTTGTGTTTAGATCCTGTCGTTAAAAATTTTATTATTACTCCGCCATCTACATTGAATCAAAGTAGCATTTTGATTGTTAAAAACTTAAGTTTTAATGAAACATAACGATTAAAATATAAAAAGTTTAACTAATATTTATGCATTAGCCTAATGTTATAAGTTAGATATATTAAAATTTACTTATATTGGTATCATACATTGACCTCAACAATAGATGTCGCAAGTAGTTAACCTATTTTTGTTTGTCTGCTTTCTTTTGTAAATGACTAAAGGATGTTTATTTCGAATCTTTGACAGTTTCGAGCGGGACAGAAACCTAACTTATCTTTTGAAAGGTGTCTTTAGACATCTTATTTGAGAATAAAAATTACTACAATTATCCTTTTATCATTGTTTCAGCAGTGAATGATTTATTGGCATGTTATTTAAATAAATATCTATTGTGTTTACATCTCTTAAAAATTACTTTAAATTTAACGAGTAAATTTTAAGTAGTTACTTTATATGCGTTAAAAGGTGCTTAAAAGCACCAACAAAGATTTAGTATCGATTATTGCAAAACAGTAAAAGTAATTAATCATTGAAGTACCAAAATTAAGCGACTTTATTTTCCTTAATACGTCCCATTGTAAAATGAACGTAAATAATGTTATGCATACTGCCATCTATACGATCATTTTTAAATATATATAAGATTAAAAGAATTTGATGTGTGCCAGATAATTTTAAGTTTTAGATAAATATTAATAAATCATTTGTTCGTTTTATGTGATAATTTAAAAATTTGTTTGTATTAAATCAGAAGGGGTTTGAACCCCCCACAAAGAAATCTTGAAGTATTATGCATGTTGTATTTTTCATACGACTCCAATTTGCACATTTGTCTCCCATATCATATGCTTTAAAAGTGCTTATAAATTATTTAAAATTATTTGCAAATAGCTCCATCTTTTGATAAGATTTTACATTAAAATAAAGAAATCTAGTATTTGCCATAAGAATTCTCTTTTGTTTTCTTAATTAACTACACTTCAGAGGGCGTTATAATTTATATATTTTAGTATATATATGTAAATGCATAAAGTAAAGGCAATTGAAGAATTTACGATAAACTGTATTCATACATACATCATGTATATACTTCAGTCATGATATCTTTTTAGGGGGGCCGTTTTAAGGCACCTTTTAGTTAACTACAAATAAATATCCACTCTCTGTAAATATTACTTTATTCCCAAGAAATTGTTTTCTTGTTATAAAAAGAGTACATAATACTTTGCAAGGAAAATGTTTATTTTTAATTAAAAATTAATCTAACTTATGCTAATTTTATAGCTATTATTATAGTTATTAAACAAATAATTTTTCCACTATTCTTTTTTTTATAAGGTGCATGCGCACCTTTCAAAGATTGTACTTCATTGTACATTGAACGGATGTCCACAACAAATCAAATTGGCTGATGAATATTTGATTACACAATATGAAAAATAAACACGTTATTTGTCTACATAAAATAAAGTGCCATCTATGAAACAGTAACATTATTATTGCATTCATAATTGTTGCATTTGTAGCTTGCTACTAGATGTCACTGGTACATTTTAATTTTTCTGCATCTTCTCATTGCTGGATCACTAACTCCTGTTTAGAACATTTGTTAGTTGAATTACGCTGTACCCCATTAGAGGTACACCTGTTGCTTAAAATTCTTTGAAAGTGTTTTTACACTTCTTTAATTAAATATAAAAGATTTATTTTTAAAAAAATTTTTAATATAAAAACATCCCCTCCCTTATTGGAATTCTAAATAGATTACTGATTTTATGGCCAACTAAAATATACAAATTTAAATTAATTTAAAATGATATTAATAAGTTTTAATTACTGAAACCTTAAATGCAGAGAAAGCAAAACCAACGTAGGCTGAGGAGTGCTGTTTGGCGAAAAGCAAAAGTTTTACCACTAAAATATCTCTCGAACTATTAGTTTGTAAATGTATAGGAACGCTGAAAACTTCAGGGAAATATAGAGAACCAATGTATATTTCGACAGTTAGGGTTGTTTCGGTTGGTTGCTAGAGCGGCGGTATTTGTACAGAAACCCAGTTATTATTCATATACCATCGTTTTGTTTCAACTTAGTAACTTTGATCTGCATTTAAATTAAATGAATTGTTATTGTTCACTGATGTAACATAGTAATAACCTTTATTCCAGCAAATAAAATGTAAATTATATATAGGATTCAATGAATTTGCGCAAATAAAATTAATTTTCAAATTTTAAAACATAATTCAGGAGAACAATATTATTTTTTTATTTTGACTGACATATGTATGTTAATGTTGTGTATACAACAAATAAGCTGATGCCTCTGTTGATGTTTTAATAATTTCCACGTTCATAGCAAATCTCAAATACATTAAATAATTAATGTAATTAAACATGGAACTACCACTGCAAATTATTAATATTATTGCACAATACGAAAGATATTTCATTTAATTTCAGTAATTTACATCAATCTACACATCTGCTATACGAGGGTATATCAAATAATTTCGCGAAAATATTTTGTAAAGCTTTTATTTTAAATTTTAAATTTATTGTTGTACATACGCAGCACGTAGTTTAGGAAACAAAAAGAAGTCAAAACTGGGATACACGGAAGAAATTCTCAACGATATTCGTTCAAAACAGCTCTTGAAATAATCAATGATTGCACTGGCGTATTGTCATGATGGAACAAAACATGATCGTACAATTTTTTCAGGGCGTATTCTAACAAGTGCATCATGGAGTTTTCTTAAAACATCTGCATAAGACTTTACCGATTTTTTTAAAGAAATCACATAAAATAATTCTCTTGCTGTCCCAAAACACCGTCCCCAACTTTTATCACCGCACGCAATTTAATGGGCCCACTTGAACCTTTTGGTAGCCATTGTTTAAATTTCAAAAGATAATATTGAGCAATAAACTTATTCAAAAAGTTTAGAGCATTGTCTAGTCATGCGCTCTGGGGCAACGTCCTAAGTACCCAACGTGCAGAAAGTTTGCTCAACCCTAACCTATCAGCGACGATGGCATGAACTGACCCATACAGGTACTTTGTTATTAAAATAATAAAATAGCGAGGAGCCTTAAGTTCGAGGTGCTGTAAGTGTCAGAAATTCGATATTAAGTAGGACTGTTGGATATGAAGCAAAGCACAGAAAACTAAACACTATAGGAACTCTAATCAGAAAGCTTCTGATACTAGACCTCACTAGTTTGTTCATATTATTTGCCATGTAACGGGAAAGTAAGATGTTATCAAATGAATTCTAAATAAATGAAGAAATTGAAAATGAAATATTGAGCAATAAACTTATTCAAAAAGTTTAGAGCATTGTCTAGTCATGCGCTCTGGGGCAACGTCCTAAGTACCCAACGTGCAGAAAGTTTGCTCAACCCTAACCTATCAGCGACGATGGCATGAACTGACCCATACAGGTACTTTGTTATTAAAATAATAAAATAGCGAGGAGCCTTAAGTTCGAGGTGCTGTAAGTGTCAGAAATTCGATATTAAGTAGGACTGTTGGATATGAAGCAAAGCACAGAAAACTAAACACTATAGGAACTCTAATCAGAAAGCTTCTGATACTAGACCTCACTAGTTTGTTCATATTATTTGCCATGTAACGGGAAAGTAAGATGTTATCAAATGAATTCTAAATAAATGAAGAAATTGAAAATGATATTTTTTCTATTGTAGATAAATTAAAAAAACTAAATAATTATTCGCGACCACAAAAGATGTGCACATCATTATTACGCTAGGTAGCATACACCGGAAGTAAACAAATCTTTGTGGAATTTCAGTTTATTATGAAAACAATGAAAAAAACTACAAATTTGAAATGACAAAATAAGTCGCAGCATCTTCTCTAAATGCCTTATATTTGCTTTCAGGTTTTTATGTATCACAGTGTGCCTTCTTTATGTTTTATTAAATTGTAATAATTATAAGCCAAAATATTTGTACCTTTTTTTAAAATTACAACTAATGTTTTCGTTCATTTTAATGTGTAACATTTCACTAATTAGCCTTTTATTAAGATTGTGTTCTGTATCTAAAATTCGTGGATTATCATCTAAATCTAATATGTGCATGTGTGCTTAAACCTGTGTTGTTATTGTTATATCTAACATATGTCAACATATTTTTTAGTAATTGTGATGATTGTCCAAAATAAAAGGAGTTACAGTTCTTAGACTGAATTTTATATACAGTGTCGTGTTTGTTTAGACCAGGGGTGGGCAAACTTTTTAGCTGAAGGGCCACATAATAAATTTAAATTGGGATGAGGGCCGCACAAACATAAAAAAAAATACTCAACATAAAAATGATTATGTTTATAATATATTATTAAAAAACATGAGAATAATACATTTTACATAACATAATAATAATAATAAGCCTTTCTAAACATAATAACTTTGACATTTTTTTAATGAAAAAATAGTTTTTAATGAGAGGAGTGCAACTGTTTCACTTCTTTCGCCATTTGATCTATATTTGGTTTAAAGTTTGATGTAGAAATCTTTAATACTGCCTGTAAAAGTTCATCCTTTAAGCGTGCTTGTAAGGAATTTTTATTAAAGTTCGTTATCGAAAAGGTTTGTTCGCATATATACGTCGAACCAAAAATTATAAGCATTTTTAAATTTGGTCGAATCTAAAGAATTGTAAAACATACAAATATCTTCTTTGTGGTGCAATTCTTTCAAATTACGATTGCACTGCAAATCAATTAAGTCAAGTTGTAGATCACTGGGTACATTATTTATCTCCGTCGAAAATGGATCACGCACTATTTTCAATTTTACGGATATCACCAAATCTACGAGAATATTCGTCTTTTGAATAATTAACTGTGTGAACGTATT
>JAUIMW010001375.1:0-12766 GCA_033557785.1 Enochrus cinctus
ATATACATTCATATAGCAAAGGTACTCCTGAACAATAGATAATAGTATATTCCCTCATGTAAAAGTTTTTAAAATATTTTAGGGTTTGTTTTTAATTTAATGTATTCCGGCAACATATTGTACATATTCTTAGTCGCTATTAGAACTGACTGTTGATAGTTGACTGTTTTTACTTGCTTAATTTGTAACTGACCATTATTTCTTGTGTCGTGATTGCACATTCTTATTTGATCATTATCGATTGTTTTATGTATCAATGTAAGCGATCTTATATCGAATACTTCTTCGAACAGTTTTTTCTGTGGAATACAATTTGCATTTATTAAATATTTCTGCACTACCTCAAGCTTTTGTATACTGTTTTGATATGCCCCACTCCAACACACAACTACATACCTCAGAACTGATTTAGTTAGACCGTAGTATATTGTTTTTACAGTTTTCGTATCAAATATGTGTGTTTATTGTCTGTATTGTTTTGTTACTTCTTATATATGGTCTCTCCAGGTGAGGTGCTGATCTATTATTAAACCTAGATATTTGCATTTAGATATTCTTTTTATCGAATCACAGTCCCTTGTAGCGCCTTTACAGTCTGCTTAATGTATTTGTATTCTTGTGATCTCGGGAATATTTCGTGATGTAATTAAATTACTTTTTTAATATTTAGTGTCAGTATATTTGTATCAAGCCATTTTTTTCGCATCGCTTCATACCACATCTTCCCGTACGCAACTAATATAGTGTCATCCGCATATAGAAAGACCTTGTCTTTGAGTTGAAGTTTAACGTATATGAGAAACAGTACAGGTCCTAATACCGTTCCTTGTGGAACACCAGTTTCTACTCTAAGTTTTGTGCTTGTTTCATTACTCGTACACTTTGGTTTCTATTCTCAAGGTAGTTTTCAATCAATTTTTTCGGCAATCCAACTATTCCCACTTCTTCCAATTTATCCAGTAGTAATTTATGTGAAACTGTGCCAAAGGACTTAGCTAGATCCAAAAATACTTCCATACACTTTTCATTTATTATATTGTTTTTCACTGCATCCACGAAGTCCGTTAAAGCATGTTCTATTGAAATATTTTGTCGTTCTGGCTTGAACTAATGCATTTATTACTTTCTAGGTACGTCATCAATCTTTGTTTTATGCATTTTTCAAATATTTTTGTTATATTGTTTATAAGTAAGATACGTCTGTAGTTTTCTAGAAGTTTTCTAAAGTGTTATTACTACACTTTCTTTATAAACCTGTGGCAGTATCCCTGTTTCTATGATTAGATTAAATATATGTTCTAAGGGGTGTGTAGATCCTGTGATTCCGTCTATACCCGGTTCTCCCTTATTATTTAGTGAGTTAATGTTTGGCAGTCATAGGACTCAGATATACTGTCCTTTGAGGGAATCAATGCTTTTCATATATCGTTTTTGTGTGCCTTTATTTTATTGGGCATACACGTTCCTACCTCTACAAAATAATTGTTAAACTCTTCTTTTGATTTCACTTATAGCAATATTCTTTTTAGTCGCTCAGTCACCTCATTTACAACTTACTTATTCTTTTGGGATTCTTTAAATTGTTCTCCAGTTTCTTTTTAAAATAATTGTTTTTGGTTTCTCTTATTAATAATGAAAGATTGTTTCTATATGATTTATACTCTTCTGGTTTTTTTAGATGACTCTTCTTCATACGGTCTCTGATCATTATTGACTGAATTATGTCCATAGATATCCAAAGTTTTAGTTTTTCTTCTTCTGTATCATGACAGATGTATACTTTGATTGCTGACTATATATTGCTGTATTTTTGTCCCAAAGAGGGCGGCTGCATCATCTACGTTGTTGGAATTTAATACTTTATTCCAATTCTCTTGCGAAAATAATTCTATTAATTTTTTATAATTGATATTAGGAAATGTTTTTGATTTGTGATGTGTTCGTTGCTTGCCTATCCTGATATTCATAAGCAGCGCATAGTGATCAGTTACATTTGATTTAATTATAAATGATGAAATGCTGTTTGCGTTTATTTTACCTGTGCCATTTCCCACAAAAATGTGGTCGATACATGATTGAATAGTTTTTGTAACTCCTGTTGGTTTGTTTATATATGGGGTGTAACCCCGGCCTTCTAATATATTCAGATAGCTATTTATATGTTTGCTTTGTATATCTAACAGGTTTAGGTTAATATCACCTAAAAAATTTTTTAAGTCATAATTATTTGGAGTAGCCAACTTCTCATCTAGTTCCTGTAGGAACAGCTCAGTATTTGCGGACAGTGATCTATAAAGAATGATAATTCTTAAATTTATATTACTCCGTGTAAGTGACACACAACTGTAAGATGTCTCGGTTTTTTTCGACAGTGTCGATTTTATATTGTGTATAACAATTTCTTACCATCATAGTATGCATTTCAACCTTGGATCTTATAGTTTGTTATATCTAAAATATTCCATACATCTGTAAGAGCAATTATATCGCAATTTTTTAATTTTAAGGACTTTAAAGCAACCAACAATTCATCAAATTTTTTTTGTATACTTCTAAAGTTCACATGAAAATTTTTTAAATTCATTATTCTCAACTGGTATATGATGTTCAATGTCATTTACATCATTACAGTAGATTTCATCTATCACTTTATCTCTTTGTAGCAGGATTATTCTCAATTTTACTGTGACAGGGCCCTTCAGAATGGCGTCGGCACCATATTTATTTTGGCCACTAAGCATGATGCCTCTGTTATGTTCGGGAACTAACTCTAGCTGGTTGCTAGACATCCGTCGGTTGACGATGTCTGTGGTTTCCTTCGTTTCTCTGACGAGGTTCTTTTCGACTTTTGCCACCACAATGTCGCCTGCATATGCGACTGATACGAATCCATTCGGAAGTCTCAACCGCAGTACTCCATCGTAGGATGATCTGTCTTTGTAATTCGTCTCTGGTCCTTGTGAAGCTTCTTCTCATAAAGATGAATGTTATCAAGTTTCGGCAATGATCTCATTCCACTAGTAGATTTATTTCCGTCTTTTTCCTCTTGGTTTTGTTAGAGGCATGGATGCCTTGCGCATTCTGGTGGTTGGTTTTACTACCTTAAATCAAAATATTTTCAATACAAACAGTAGTTTAGGCATGTTAGTCGCTTCCAGTTTCAGCTCAGCAATAAGTGACAATACAGCATCAGAAAAATTACTTTAAAGGACATTAATGTAAACTAGAAACAAAATGGGTTTCAGAATTGAGCCCTGGGCAACACCACATATTCATGGAAAACCTCATAACACTGATAGCAGTCCCTTAAATAACCTTTTCAAAACACCTCAAGTTTTAATGTAGTAACTTACCTAAAAACATATCTTAATCGCAGTCAAATGCCTTTGACAGGTCACAAAAAACTCCAATATCATATCAGTATTCAATAGCAGTACTAATTTTTTACTAAGGTATTAAAAATTTGATCAGAAGTACTATTATTTGTTTGAAAACCATACAGCACTAGACAAAATTGAATATTTCAATAAAACTGCTCTCTCAGGACTGTCCTCACTATTTTTGATATAAAAGGCAAAAAGGAAATGAGTGTGGTTTATCTGCTAATGAACAGCCTGTACCTGCCATAAGGTTTACTAAAATTTAAGTAGCGATTTCCTTAGATATGTTTGTGCACCTTTTTCAAAAAACTTTTGCAAAGAAGTCAAAACGAGTAATTTATATAGTAGACCGATATAACTTTCTATTGATTTATCATCATTTTTCTAATATTAACATAAATTTAAAGATCGTAGTCTTTCAACCAACAATTTTTTAATTAATATTTTTGAAACATTTACATAAAATAAGTCCTTTTAATAAATTATTATAATTAAATTTTTTTTCCGTCTACATCTATTTCGTTGGTTTTATAGGAAATAATTTACTTTTAAAATCTGGTGATTACCTGCTGGACTATACTCAAAAACACCAATAGTTTATTCCTTGAATCATCAAACGAATGTGAACAAGTAATTAGCAGAACTTAACTAGCAAAATAAACCAAACTTCGCAGTTTAAAACCTACTATCATGCTATAAAGTCTCTAAAATGCATATCAGTATTATTAATAACAATTACAAACTTAGGCTTGGTAATGCATATTATTACAACATGGAAAATTAAAGAGTGAAAGAAAAACATACAATTTATTATTAAATACTGGTATACTACATACTAATAACATCAGACCAATCTTCATTTGCACTCTTTTCTAAAATCCCATAAAAATGTTCGGGATTAGGGCTTTCCATTTTAAACGAATCACAAGAATTATGTATTTTGTTTTGTATGTAACCAAAAACTTTTTGAGCCCGATAAACAAAACTTATACCACTAAATACTTTATACATCATAATTCCATCTTTCATAACTTGAAGAGAGTGTTTACTCTGAATACTATTTTCAAACGTTGGCAATAAAATAGCCCGCTCTGCTTCTAGAGCTTGTAAATCACATGACTTATTAAAATATTCATTTTTGAGATGTTGCAAGTCTTGTTCTCTCGCCTTCTTAAGTTGCTCCAAATCATCTTTATAATGTTTTATTTTTTCAAATTCTGCAGTTACATGTTTGATCTTCACATCAAAGTTCTCTTTTGGGATGATTGCATATTTCTTCAAAGTTGAACTGTAATTGCTTGTATCTGCTTTGGCCTTTTTCAGAACCTCTAGTGATTCCCTAGTAAAATTATCTATAACATTTTTATAATCTTCAAAATCCATATTTACTAATTACAAGGTTTCCTAAAATAAACAAATTTCTTGTAATGTTAAGATCTTTCAGTTTAATTATTACTATTATTTATTACTACAATTACATACCAAATAAATATTGAATTATTTGCAATTTTAAAACAGAATTGCTCTTTAATATTAGATTAAAAATCAACTTTCACATGTCATTTTTTAATTCAAAAGCCCCATACCAACATTACTTTATCAATTTACAAGTTTGGTACACAGCAATTTTAGAACTTATTATGTATAAACGTTGGCGATACTTTTGAAATCCGTTGGTTAATTCTGACAGCTTAACCTACAATTTCAACTTGAAATTTAACTTGAAGAAACTTACAAAAATGTGACAAAATGCTCACTCTACTTAGTAATATATTCATTTTGATCAGAGACCTCTCTTACTGGACGTTATTTCTCAGCTACAAAATTGGCTATGGAATAGTCTACATTTTAAATCAAGTTGTTCCTGCTATAAGAATTATTTTTGCAAATCTATTTTATATTCTGAAGGTGTTATACGAAGATTTTACTGTGTTTTTTATAGATGTTGTCAACAGATTATTTATGTTAATAAGTGGGTTAATAGCCATCGTCAATGGGTTTGCTACAGGGTGTAATTTAATTTTTGATAAAATATGTGCACTTTTTTTAAATACTTGGTTTATCGTCGCATTTATAAAACAAAGTGCTTTGGATATTATAAATTCACTCATCAACTTAGCAGGGCAGCTGCTTGTTAACGTAAAATATTATGTAATATTGTTAGGATCAGGAACATGGTTTGTGTTAATGCTAGTTCCGAATTTTATGGTTTATATTGCTGCATTATTCCAATATTACTTAAATGTGTCTTTGAACATGATATCGAATTTCATTTCTAACGATGTTATTCCATTCACAAAAGATTGTGCTGCATTTATTACTGACATACCTTACGAGTCTGCAATTGCTCTAGTCATATTGACCAGCACCATTTATTTTATTGTTTTACGATCTGGACCAATTTACAGATATTTAAACCATTTGATTTCTACTATAAGACACTACATATCCGAAAAATACATTCGATTAAAGTCATCCTTAAGTACAAGAAGTCAAAAGACCGAAAATGTTGAGACTGACAGTGAAGATGATTTAATGAAAAATTCTGAAGATTCTCGTTATTGTGTGGTTTGCCAAGAACGTGATAAATGTATTTTAAATTTGCCTTGCAAACATGTCTGCTTATGCAGTGAATGTAGCAACGCATTAAAGAATTACAACAGGACCTGCCCAATTTGCCGCACTTACGTCCATAAGACTATGAAAATATTTATTTAACTTTTATATTAAATTTTACTTGAAAAAACTAAATTTGCAATTCTTATAGATAAGTTTCTTTTAATAAGGTAGTTTTATCAAGTACTTTTGGACTGTTTTATGTACCTAAGATCTCTTATGAAGATAATGACCAATATAGAAAATTAGTCTAATACCTTGTAAAATATTGTAAATAAATATTGCAGAAAATTATTGGGGTTAACTTATTTATTTTTCTAATAAGGATATCGTGTAATTTTAGATGTAATTAGGACTTATTTGTTAAAAAATATGAAATGAATTATTGATAACTTTTTGTAATTTAATCTGTTGTTTCATCTAATGTAAATTTTATGTATACAATAATTTTAATACAATTTTTTTTATAAATATTTTATTTTTTGTCCTTTTCATATCCTAATAAGTTATATGTGTTTGTTATAGTAGGAAAATGGGACATCGTATGTTCCAACATATTAATCATGTGCATAATTATTGTGCAAAATTTTTACTGTCGTATTATTTTTATCATAATTATTAGCTACACCTTGGTAGCAAAATTTTTATTTTTCAATTTTCTGAGTCATGTATCAGAATTATATCCAGTACAGTGTTAAGTAAAAAACTGTTTATATATTGCTTACCTGTGGCTGCAAAATTGAAATATGAATCTTCTCATCCGTAAACATTTCTACATTCCATGAATAGAAATGCAGGTACGTTCATTATTAATATTATTTTGTGTCTTCTTGATACTGATTGATTTCCTATACAACATAATTATTGTTTCAGGAAAAACATATATGGCAATGGTGTGCCATTTAGAATATATGATTGTGGATGTGGAATACTGCACCTCCAACCATAAGAGTTCTTTGTTATATTTTTGCATTTCTCTTATTTTGAAAGTAATCTGCCCAGAAGTTTTAAACATACTACTTAAGAACAAAAACTTATCTTTTTTAACAAATTGTAGAAAGGAAATTTTCTTTTTTTGCTTGCTATATCAATCTCACAATGCCACCCACCTCCTTTGTGCAATTTTTCCTGAAAATAGAAAAATAAAAATTAATACTTCAAAAAATCATATAAATCCAAACAATATATTATTCTTAATACAGTGTTCAATGTACCTATTCAATTTTTAAAATTTATTTTTTTTTTATACTAATCTTTTTTTATCTTTTTGCTCATTAGGCAATTAGGTAATAGAAGTTATTTGGAGGAAATTATATACTTTACGTGCATTTCTCCAATTTAAGATCTCATGTCTAACTTACAGGAATCGCTTAGGAAGACAATTGGATGGTTCACCGGTAAGAGCGATAGTTTTAATTAATTGCAATTCTTGCGGTTTTCTTTTCTTTGAAATTTGTGATGATTTTTTTTTTGTTGTATTAATGCATTTAATTCTTTATTGTATTGCTGTTTGTTAATATGTTTATCCCGATTTCATACTTACCAATTATCCGAGCAGGTCTGTGTCATACGTTTGCATGAAACAAACATTTATCGATTCCTAATCAGAGTTTCTCAAAATTGCATCTGGGTTTGAAAAAAATTGGAACTTCCTGCATATTGTTGGAGCGACTGACACATCAGAATAAATAGACCTGATACACTAGTAAGACAAAGAGCTATGATGCAAGAGGAGTTATGATATCCAACCATGCATATTTAATCCTGCCTAATTGTCACAATCTTTTATGAAATATTTCAGTGCCCTGGCAATGGGATCGAATTTATTTATGAAATTTCATTAATTTATGATAGTAATAATATATGTATTTAATATCTTTACTTACCAGTTATTTGTAAACTTTATCTAATTTACTTCGTATTAACCTTTTCTGCCTGTTCCTTGGATATGCCTGGTGTTGTCAACGAACATGGTACATGACATATCTGGTCACTCTCTTATTTATTGTGTATATCCCATCTCTTTTATTCCTAAAATAACTACTCGTGTATTCCCCACATTTCAGTATTTCAGCTTTAACAATATTTTTTTTAATGAATAATATTCTATACCTTAATAATATTTGATTAAACTTTGAATGAAAAGGTTGACTTTCTTAATCAAACATTGTGGGTTTATTCAATGTTCATGTTTCAATTGCTACTAATAAATTTTATAAATCTTCTTAAAGTTAAATTATAGGATTAAGCGTTTAAAAAAATAAAATAAAAAAATGTTGCAGACTAGCAGACCTAACATCTAATACACTATACTAATTTTACTATGAGCCAAGAAAATAGATCATCAGTTGGACTTCAAAATGATCATATACACAATTGTAAGAAAGTAAAAGAATTTTTAAACTTTTAAATTTCTACTAAAGCAGCACTGCTAGTTTTACTGAAGATGAATTTGCATTTTCGGAACTTGTCAAGGCCAATATGTCTAGTGCTGTTAAATCTATTGTACTTGTTGCTGATAGTTTGAGTATTAGGATGCTCAGACTCTATTATGTTTGTCGTGTTTGTCGTCATGGGTAAATTTCCAGCTTGCTGGAAATGGTTGATTTATTAGATCCTTAGTATCAGTGAATTCTTTCTAAAATAATTAAAAGTCTAATGTGTGTTCAGATTCAGGTGCCGCTATCTGTACCTAAAATATTAGTTTATAGACTTTAAAAATGTCTACGGTTCTTCTGCGGTGCTACTTGATATCGTTGATATGTTTCAGGCTAACAATAATAATGAAATGACAACTTTGATTATGCATATTATCTGTGCTGTTGTTGGGCTACTTTTTTCCAATAGACATCTATTGAATAAAAATCTTAAGACAACCTTCCTGTGGTTCTATGGTTTTTATTTCATTTCAATTATGGCAATGTTTTATGCCACATCATTTTTGGTCTTGTTGTTGCTAATTGTATTTAAAAAGTGCAAAATGCCTGCTTAAGGTACATTTGGCAAGATTTAAGAGAATTTTTCACCTAGTGGACAGGGCTGTGTGGCTGAGGATGTCTGATCTTAGGGTTTAGGGTTTCATGCTGCTTGTTTTTATTTTAAACATTTACTATGTTCCTTGCCTCTTCATCTCTATAATAAAATATTATATAGAATTGATATTCATAACTTGAACCTCAGACATCAACAATTCCTGAAGCAAAGAAATCAGAATTAAAAAAATCTTTTCCAGTTCTCTATATAATTTACAGCTCAATACCACATAATAGACCTATATAAATATTAGCATTTGAGTGATTTTATTACTTAATTTTAATATTATCAAAATCATGTCCATGTTTTTTGATTAAAAAAGAATTGATGTACTTCTGGACTATCTTCGGGAAATGATTGTTAAAAATATTTGTTGATTTTTTCCCATTCCTAATAAATATCTGTTATAAATTAAAAGATTTGGTATGTAAGTAGCGTCTTTAATTTAAACTGTTTCTCGCTAATGATATAAAAACTGATGAGGAGGCTTTAAGATCACCAATAAGAAATATATATGAAGAAATTTAGAACAAATTTTGAACATAGATATCTAAAATATTGACTACTGCAAGTGATTAAGTACAATAGACAGAAAAGTACTGACTTAAGAAACATTTAAAAATAGGAGATTTTAGCTTGAACTTGTTTCATACTTCGTCAGTTACATTAAAATTCGACTGGTGTCAAATATATAGCTCAAGCTTATTTAAATGAATATGGATTATATTGCCAATAACACTCATTTTGATTGCTAATTTTTCGTTCAAACATTCTGGATCACTCTATTCCTAATGGGAAATTAATAATAATATATTTTGGGTAAAATTTTAATTTTTCCTATTTATAGTATATAAAAATAATAATGTGTATTAATTCCTGTAGGTAAATAGTGTCATTTCCATATACTAGGAACACAACTTAGAAGAAATAAAATTGAAGCACAATCAATTTTAAGAATAAGATGTAAGAATAAGTATTTTTCTAAATATGACTCTTTGAATTTGTCCAATGTTAATATATGATTATTTGGCAACATATATATATATATATATATATATGTAAGTTTAATGCATTTAATAAGTCCACAAGTATACAACGACCTTGAAGTACCTGCATCTTTTTCAAAGTAGCACTCATTAGTACCACAACACCATAAGTAACTAATACTCTTTAGGCATAACTAGAGATAACCTGGCATAACATATGCACCTATTGCACCAAGTACTACCCTTAAATATTGAAGGGTATATTACTAATCATAATATGGGTACAAAATAAATAATTATATATAAGTAAAGTATTTTTTAAGGTGCTGTGAAATTGTTGAAGTGTTTGGCTTTACATCAAGATGCATATAGAAGGTTGTTTATTTCTAAATTTTTTACATTTTAATTAAATTAATACGAAGATACTTTTTCAAAATGGATACTGTACTAAGTTATTTATTAATCATAATAAAAAAGCTAACCCAATGGACATTGCTTTTTGGACTCAAGATTGGCTGTGGAATTATTTACTCAATAAACCGTCTTACTCCGACAATAATAGTTTTTTTGAAGAGTGTATTTAGTGTATATATAGTGTTATTCACATTTTTATTTAAGTGGATTGATAATTGCTGCAAATTAATTATAGCAATATGTCACTTAATATTAGGCATCTATCGCATAATATACAAGCTTTTGAACATAATTAGTCTACTACTCGATAGTCTGCGACCTGCAATATGGATTATATTGCCAATAACACTCATTTTGATTGCTAATTTTTCATTCAAAGACTTTATAAACATTTTTCCACAAAAAACAATAATTTTGACTCAATTATATAAAATGTTTGAAGCAATTAATGTTTTTTGGATATTTTTTATAGATGTTATTTTCAGTTTATCATCTGTAGTAAACGGATTTTCACCTGCAATTAATGCCTTTAAGTCAGGCTGCAGCATGGTTTTCAATATTTTTGAGATCGCAAATTCATCAATTTCCTTTTTCAAACAACTTCTAAATGTTGCAATTTTTCTCTTAATAGTAACAGGTTCAGGCATATTATTTCTATTATTATTAGTTTGTTATTTGATTATTGTATTTGGTTTTTTTCATTATTTGGCAGTTTTTACTGGAATATCTTACTTTGATATATTAAAAATTACTTACGAATATGTAAGAACAAAATTTTTAATTTTAGTTAGTCAAGCAAAAGTTTTCTGGATTTATATAAAATCATTTATAAGAAGCAAACGTCAAAACAATACTGTCGATACTAATAACATTCTTCAAAATAGAGAGTTTCTGAACAATTGGGGAGACACACGCTCTTGTGTTATTTGCCAAGAACATGACAAATGTATTTTAAATTTGCCTTGCAAACATGTTTGCTTATGTAGTGGTTGCAGTGCTACTTTAAACATACATTATGGCAATAACTGCCCAGTATGCCGTTCTTTTGTATCTGAAACTATGAAGATTTATATTTAATACTTACTAGGACAGAAATTGTACAACTCGACACAAACAAAGATAGGTGATCCAATCTGCATTATATATTTCATTCAAATAAAGTATGCATGTTTTCTTTTATAATAATTAGTAATGTATCGAAATTTACAATGTAAATATTTATTTTTATACATTTTTGTATAATATATAAATTACATAAAAGTTTTTTAAATTTTAATTACTAACCTTGCAACACTTGAAAGATATCAAATAATTTAAAATTATAATAAAAAATAAACCAAAAAATCAAACAAAAGAAAATAAATTTATTTTTCCTGCAGAGTATACATTAGATTAATGATTTATGTTTACCTATATAATAAAATGTTTGGCCTCAATAGTCACAGAATATTACAATACTTGCTAGGCAATGTGCACGATTAATAAAGGATAATTTAGAAGTTGAAATGACAATAGGTATTTTTATGTAGAAAAGTGTAATGATAATTACGATAAACAAATCCATTTATCACAAATATAAAAGTTTATAAACTTATATATAAATAATATATCACTTTAAAAATTAATTAAGCGTTGTAAGTAGATTCTTTTTGGCATTTGAAATATCTCCACTGCTTTTGTCCATATTCCTGTAACATGATTTCATTAAGCATTTTTTTTTAATTATCAAAAATACTCACAGTTTTACAAATAACTTTAATGTGTCTCTTGTAGATTCAGGAACATAGTTCTTCTTTATAACTGATTCTAAAGCATTAAAACCTCCGTCGGTATTCCAAGTTGGTTTAAATTTTTTATCTTCACTCTATAAAGAAAAACAAATTGATATTCCTAAGCATATCAATAACCAAAAAGCAAAGTTACCTTTATTAAGCCAAGGTTCACAAGAAGCATGTTGTTTAACAACGATAATTTTTCACCTTTATTGGCCCAAGTAAATAATTCTCTGTATAAAAGTTCGCTGCATTTCAAGGCAGAGTCTGCCACCTTTTTATCACTACATGTGCTCAAAGCAGCCACTTTCATCAGAATCGAAAGAGAAGTTTCCAATTGGTCGTCAATATTTTTTTTAATTTCAGATAAGAGCAATTCCGATCTGTTTTCTCCCAAGCCCAAAAATCTATCCGTGGTAGGATTTTTAATAAAGTCCTCAATTGTGCAGTTAATTGGAGCAGATTTAATTTCCATTACAGACTTATTATTCTCAGACTCTTCAACATTTTCATCCTCATCTTCTTGTTCAGATGCTTCATCAGTCTCTTCGCCATTCTCATCTTC
>JAUIMW010001376.1:0-12766 GCA_033557785.1 Enochrus cinctus
TACTATATTAATTGTGAACTATTCTCACTATTTTATATAGATTTATTTTAAAAATGTTCTTTTTAGAATCGATAAAACAGTTTTTTTGTTTGCACGCTCTCGAGAAATTCGTAAAAACGAATCGTTCACCACAAATGTGGAACATGAACTGTCATTGACAGAGTGTCATTGAAGGTTTTTCGACGCTTGTTCCAACAAATTTGACTAATATATTTGTGAATTGTTATGAGAATTTCTTGTTTTCATTTTTTGACTGTGGGAACTCCTTAAATTACCAATTGACAAAAATTTATTTGACGTAAAATGAAAAAAATTCGTTAATCGAGGGACGATTGCATTAGACTTTTCTCATGTACTATCATCCCTCAAATTTATTGAACATGAAAATTCATATTTAGCAAGAAAAATTCTTTTTTAATATGCCTTTCATCTATCTACATAAACGATTTCATAAAGAGAATGGGAATATATAACAGCGGGGTTTCCTCTACCCTAATTTACACAGCAGACCAATTCGTGTGCTGACGTCTTAATAGGCGAGTTTGACCGGGCATTAAATTTTAGGTAGTTCCGTTTGAGCAGTTATTATAAATAAAACTCTATTTAAAAAAGTTAATAATAACGTAATTTGTTTATTGAAATTAAAAACAGAACACGTAAATATAGCATTTATAAAAAGTAACTGTATAAACACCAACGGTTATAATGTAATAATTCGTATCCTATGTAAAAAAACATATTCGCTATATATAGCATTTTATAATATAGTCATGACTTATGAAGACTTTTAGGGTCAGTTGCTCAATCGCCAGTAAAATCGAGTTATTGGATTGGAGTTTAAAGTAACCGTATGTATACTTTCAAAATTCAGTTGCTCAAAGCCAAGTAAAGCTTCGGTAAGTTTACTGATAGTTGGTAGCACTGTCGTTCCGGAAATGTTATTACGCCGTCAAACATTCCGTCAACGCACGCGGTTGTTTATTTATTTATCAACGTACAAAATTCGCATAGAAGATTTTTACAAGTAGCAATATAAAAAATATTTTTTTCTAGAATAGCAAAAGAAATTAGAAACCGAACGCCAGCTTTTTGTTATGAGGAAGAGCTAAAATTAGTTCGTTTGGTACGAACTAAGTTTCATGTAATTGAAAATAAAAAAACTGATAATAACAGCAACCTAGAAGAAATTGAAAATGCCTATAATGCAAGTACTACAGGAATTTTTAGGTAAGTAAATATGCAGTTATTTATGTACTAAGGTCTGTTTAGATAGTTATAACAACGGAGGAAGCTGTCTCAAGCCAAACAACAAAGGGCTTTAAAGCTTGCGACATTGATGTAGAACTTAACAGACCGTGGTATTTGCATTTTTCGCCGCATTTAATCCTTAAAAAAAAGCATTAAATGTTTGATAATAAAATAGCATCCATCGACATGTGACAATGGAAATATTGTAAGTCGATGTTTAAAGCCAAAGTCAGTTGCAATAACAAGATATGTAGTGAGATGAAAATTAAAAAACTTCTCCTTAATAACTACTCTTAATGATAATAACATGTATTATTTTAAAACCTTTTTACAGGAATATGTTCGTGTTCAGAAATAAGTATGAAAATTTAAAAAAAAAATTGTGGACCACCACTGAATCAACATTTAAATGAAGTGGAAGAAGAAATAAGTTCAATGTTAGGATTTAGACTATCGGGGCTGGAGTCCAAATTCGATTGTGATGCTGGTAAGTATATACATAAGTATATTTGATCAAAAATATTTAAGGGAGACAAGTGGCCAATCGCCAACAAACGTAGAGAGTGGAAACTTGTTTGTAAAAATACGAGTGTGCTATTAATTGCTTACAATGTTTTTTCTAATTCCATGTCAAAATTAAATAAAAATAAGAAAGAATGTTCAATATTGTAGCACCATAAAAAAACACATCTTTACTCGGTAAGACAGTCCTTCAAAAAGCAGTTCCTCTTTGCATGTTTGTGTAATCTTACTTTTCCTTTTCCGATGGTTGCGAATGTTTCAAAGATTTGATTTGGTTTGGCCCAATTATTCCATTAGCCCCATTAAATCGCCATTAAGGAAGCTAATATGCTGTCTGGCCTTTCTTGCACAAGTGAAAAAAAGATAAGATTATATCTAAAAAATAAACAAATGCAAAAATCTGTTTTGGGCGATTGTGCTAAAGTTTTTATAGAATAAATATTTCATTAGAAATTTATTCAAGGAATTAAAAAAATACTAGCTTTTCAGCATCATAACACATCACAATATTTTCAATAAAATATTTTTGATCAAGGTTAATAAAATGGTAAAAACTATTCAACTTTTATTTTTAGTAAACACAGAAAACCCTGAAGATGGACCACAGGAAGTGGTTGAAGAAGATATTTTTGTTAATATAACTGATTTACAAAGTAAGTCAAGAAAGTAAATTACATGAATATTTATCATTAATATATATTTGTTTTAGATTCACAAGACAAGAGAGACAAGTTCTGTAAATGTGTTAACAGAATCTGTAATAACGAAAGGTGAGTACTTTTAGGTGTTGACTTACACAAACTCAGTTATTTTTTTCAACCTTTCTTAGCCAAATATTCAGTTTGACAGGGGTATGTTTCAATTTGCCCAAATCATGGGGCTGAAATGTTATTTACCTATTATAAATAGCAAAACACAAAAATTTTGAGTTACTTAGTTTACAGATTAGACAGATTAGTTCTTTTATTTTGTAACAGCTTAATATTGCTTGACAATCACCTAAATAATGTTTATTAGGTTTATAATAAATTTTCTTTTAACTTAAATTATTTCAACAGAAGATGAACATATAAGGGCAGAGGTGGTTGAGGAACTCTATAATCCTTCCATAATTAATGCAGAAAGTAAGTTAAAGCTGTAAATGACATAAATATTTTTAATTAATAAATATATATATTTTAGATTCACAAAACTGGAGTAAATATACTCCGAATATGTTGAAAACACCAAAAGCAGAAGCGTTACATTCAGGAATTAAAAGTGAGTACGTTTAGATAATACCTTTTATTTATCAGTATATTTTTAGACCAAAATTACAATTTGACTTAACGGTTTATTGTTTTAAGGTAAAAAAATGATAACTACAACAGCTGTGTCCAAATGGATTCTCATAAAGGCATCAAATGCTGAAAATGATAACAAGAGGGCGGAAGAACTACATGATGTAAAAAAGAGCCATGAAAAAGACCTTCACGAACTAGATATGAAATATAAACTAGAGCAATTAGAACACCTTAGGAAAAAAATCAAGTGGGATGAAGAAATTCATAACGAAGATTACAACACCAGAAAACTATGCAGGCATTGGAAATAGAATTCGAGAAAAAGAAAAAGGAAGTAGAGTTAAAAGCTCTTATGAAAAAATTATTGTAAAGAAATATGTTTAATTTTAATAAATGATTCAACAGTTTTTGTTTATCTCTTAAGATAATTATATCAAAATTATTGTAATGAGTCATTTTGTATGAGAAGTGGTACGAAATTAAAAAAAAACCAAATAATTGCTATGTGATACATTGATAGTGACAAAATCACCAAAATAAAGTAAAACTGATAAAGGAATAAATGTACAATTCACTCCGAAACACTGCAAGCACCGTGATTGACAAAACGTCTTCAAACAATGAGACGTGGTCTAAAAACAAAAGTAATAGTTCTTCATAGATATCATTGCAATAAAATATCGCTAGACCATCAAAATATTGTTTTTTAATGCGAGCAAAAATTGCATAGGTATTTACGTAATTTAGAGGGAATTATAGAAATGTTTAAAATAATGTATTCAAATAATTTATTATATTTTCCCTAACTCTATTGTTGTCGTCATCATTATTCCATTATAGGTTCCTCAACATCTTCAATTTCTTGAAAAGATAGAGGATCATTATGGTTGTTTGCAATATTATGTAATATTGCACATGCAACAATAATGACCTCGATTTTATCGAAACTAACCCTTAACTCCATAAGGATGGACTCCGTATCCACTATCAGCAACCAGGCGGGAATCACCAAATTCTCTCTCTTCAAATCTTCTTTTTAACGAAGAAGATCTGAAAATATGGGAATCATGGGTTCCTCCGGGCCAACGACAAACAATGTCTTGAATTTTCAAATGGCTGTCACAAACCATTTGAACGTTAATGGAAAATTTTCCGCATCTATTTCTGAAAATTTCAGCATTTTCTCCCCCTGGTGATTGAATTGGTACGTGCGTGCAGTCAATCGCACCAATACACCTGGGAAATCTTGCTATATTGTAAAATCCCATTTTTGTCTGTAATCGTTCCTCTTCATTTTGGGGCATTTGGATAAAATCTCTTCTCATGTTTGCTATAGCCATGGTCACATTTCTTATTACCTTGCTCACAGTTCCTTTGTGAATTCTTATTGTGTCTCCAGTAGTTTGTAGAAAACTACCCGTTGCTAGGAAACGAAGAGTTATAAGTAGCAACTCGAGAGCAGACAAAGCATGGTTTCTAAAATTAATACCTTTTATTAAAATATGTATACGTAAAAAATTAAGAAAAAAAAACCTATCCGATATTATTTCTGCAACGATTTGTATTGTATTTTTAGAAAGGCGGTACCTTTTTTAAAATTCATCATCTGACCACTTTTGTAATTGGTTTGCACGTTCCCGAATATGTCGTGGTGTTGCATTTTCTAAAACATGCTCTTCTACAGCTTCTAAAAATTCTTCGTCGTCTGTAATGTATTCCATTTTGCTTAATATGTCCACTTAACAAACGAAACGTTAACAACGAATATTATACAAAACATAACCTAACGTAACCTACAAACAAACCACTACCTAGAAATAGAACGGTAAGACCGGAAAAAAAATAGAGAGAGCATGATATAAAACTAGCTAATGAGATCCCTTACTGCAGTTTTACGGTCAAATATTCACCAGTTTGCTGATGGGAGTTTAAGTAAGCCTTAAGCGTCGCTTTAGCGATTGAGCAACCGAAAATATAGCATTTTAAACTTTCGGTACTTAAACTCTAGTTACATTCCGGTTAACGGCGATTGAGCAGCTGACCCTTAGTATAAAAGATTAACAACATATTAAATAAGTTAAAATGAATAGATATCTGATCTTATTCTAGCTTTACTAAAACGAAGACAATTATAATCACAAACAATAACTAAACTACAAGTAAAATCAAACTGGAGAAAATAACTATGGTAGGTACCTACCATTATGTGTCGGAAGTAGCACGAATGTGAATTTACAGCCTCTAAGATTACCAATCAATCCTAAAAATCTTATCACTGCTAAAAATTTCGACTCGTTAGGAGAAAAATAAAATTGTCAGTGTGTTCGCATAAATGTCACGCCGGTTTGAAAACATCAAATTCTTATAAAATCTCTAATCAACCATGTTAGTGTAATTAGTGCTCTCAGAAGTATAAAGGCGCTTGAGTAAAATTACTGCAAAATTAATATTACGCATCATTTAACAAAATCTAGATTTTGACACGGTTGACAGATATGTCACGCCGATTTGAAAACGTCAAAATGCTCCTTATTAAATCTCTAATCAACCATGCTAATATAATTGGTGCTCTCAGAAGAATAAAGGCGCTAGAGGAAAATTACTGCAAAATTAACATTACGCGTCATTTAACAAAATCTCGATTTTGACACCGTTGGCAGATATGTCATGCCAATTTGAAAACGTTAAAATGCTTCTCATTTAGTCTCTAATGAACCATGTAAGTGTAATTAGTGCTCTCAGAAGAATAAAGGTACTAGAGCAAAATTACTGTTAATTTCATATAACTCAAGATTTTACAAAATCTCAAATTTTGCGCCCTTAGCCGATATGTCATTACTTTTCGAGACATTGAAATACATTTGAATGCTTAATCAATCACGTAAATCTTATTAGTTTCCTCTGTACAATAGGGGCGTTTGGTCCAAAAAAGTGTACACTTGGTAACCAGTCCTGATGTGTAGAATAGCATGGGTGCCGCTCTCTGTAATGGTGGTTTGCTTTTTTCACGCCGTCATTGTTACCAAACAAAACTAACTAAAATTGTGTTATATTTTATTTATTTTGAACAACTTTTGTATCAATATATTTTTGTAAAAATTTCCGTTTTAAGCAACTTGCATATTCAGGTGTTGAATGGTATTCAAAATGAAAATGGAAAGACGCAAACTAATGGCAAGAAACTCGTCGACTTAGAAATTCTTAGGCAAAATGAGATATTTTCCGTCTGGAACTGGATAATAGATTGTATACTATATATTAAAACTACACTGACGCAAATTCTGAATTAGCAACTATTAACAAGATAGCAATCGAAGTAGAAGGTAAACGTCCTAAGAAGGAAGAATGTAAAATCTTCGAGACATCGAAATATCTACAAACCAGGCGTCAGGAACTAAGAGAACCAATATAAACGGAGCGTTATCAAGATTCACAAAAAGGTCCATAAATGAGGCCATCAGGGAATAGAGTTACTACTTGCCGCCGCGAACGATTATGGAAAATCGGAGCTACAAGACGCTAAAGGCTAATGGTGGAGAAACATCAGATAATAGCCCTTAAGTCGGAGAATGGGAGTTACGTAGTCAAAGGGATAGATAACTAAACATTGTGAAGGATTTCTATCAGCAGTTATATCATGCCACAATTTCGCACATAAACATTTGGGTAGGTAACGAGATATCTGAAGTACTACCAGCGGAGATAGAAAGCCATGAAGATCGCAGGAAAAGCATTTTATTCGGGTATGACAAGGCTGTATCTTGCCTAAGAAGTAGTAAGATCGACAAGAAAGGCGACCAGGAAGATCCTAAGAGCTGTAGGTCAATTTAGTCTTCTGTTGCATGTAAGGAACATTCTAAAATCATAATACATAGCAAGTGCGGTAAGACGTGCACGATTTGTTTATTGAATAAAAAAGCGGATGCGCATGCTTTGGCACTATGATTTTTAAATTTAAATTTAGAGCCCATAGGAATCACAAAATTCTTCAAACAATTGTAATTAATGAGCTCTAAAATTAAGGAAATAAGCGTTCGAACCACTCAAACCTTCAATGTCACTCTTGGTGTTCATCGCGATCTCTCTTTTTTTTTTGTTAATAAAGCACATCTCCAAAAATAATTTACGTTCTCTGTTACTCTTATTTTCGAGCACGGTGACTCCACCAAAGTCCGGCGTGTCACCAGTTTTTTGCTACATTTTGCCTAAAAGAGGGCCTAACTCGTATGTTAAACTAGTGTTTTTTTTTTGCAAACGTTGTTTAGTATGACCTCGATAAATTATTGGGTATTCAGTACACGCTGCAAAACCCTCAGCTACTTTTTTAGGCGTTTTTAGTTATCAAAGTTTCTAACCACTAAAATTGCTATAGGACTTGCTCGCTGCTTACGGGAACCCAACTGTTTTGCCTCCGATTGTTAAGTACAGAAAAGTGCACAACATCATTGATATTATTAAGTAGTAAGTAGCCTTCCCAAATGGTAACCGTATATCTACGTAGAATCAACTTATTCAAACTTCCTCTACAAATAACGACAAACTATGAAAATAGTGCAAACGCTAATTTTTTCAAAGATTTCGAAATGTTGTGTTTTCTTTGAAGATATTGTTAATTTTACAGAACTCCTAATTATAATTATAAATAAATCAAAATAAATTAATACACGTACACACCACCTATGGTGGTACACAGTACTACGGTTTGATGCGTTATACACCACTAGCAGATTTCCAGATCAGTGGGCATTAGCATGCATAGGGTTAATAAATAAATAAATAAAATAAAACCAGCTGTATCACATCACTTTGCTAGATGCTACTTGATAAAAGCCCATTTGACGTCAATCAATAACATGAAGAAGAGAATCTAGATCAATTTTATAGGTAAGACTTCTATTCATTTATTGGAAATAAAAGAAATTCTACAAACAGTCGATTACTGTTCTACTTAAATCCACGTTTTGTAATTGATATAATTAATTGTTAAAATGCTATTATTTATACTCAACTTAAATTTTTATAACTTTTTGACACAATCAAAGAGAATGCGTATTTTTCATTCAGAGCAATATTTTAATATATTATTGGAAAATTTGAAACATTTTTTTTTTCATTTTACATTGAAATTTGTTTAAAATTATAAATTTTATTGGTGACGTCAAATAAGTAGCACGAGCATATCCTGTAGGTTATAAAATTTTGATATTGATTATAAAAAGTTGGTTTTAACCCCAACTAAAACTAATTATAAAATAAACTCTCTGAAATGAACTTTGTTTTTTAAAAATACATTAGTCCGAAACTTTTGTAGCTGACTTTATATACTATATACAAAAACAGAAACAACTGAAGAACATTTTCGTCTCTCTCAGAATATGACTATTAAAATTTAATTTTCTATTCATTTATTTTCCGGCAAGGTAGAAACAACGGAAAAGCAAATGGAAGTTAATGAAAAGGGTACTCACTCAACTAACCGCGGATTAGATATAGATCATTTGTAGATGCCGAATAACTAGCATACTAATTGGCTTTGTCAGATTTAAAAGCTGTGTTTTAATACCATTTGTTCGATGAATAACGACTAGCTTGTCATATGTTTTCTGTATATACTGACAGCGAATTTCAATACTCCCACAAGCAGATTTTTATTTGATTTATTCTGATTACTCGACTTGCAATCGACCAAAAAATTAAAAATTCAATAGCAAACAAAACAAATACGATGATGCCAAAGGGTTAATAGTTGCAAATGAAACGATGAACAGTTTTAATATGCGTTCTGGATATATACGTTTTTAAGTTTTAATTATACATCTATTTCAATATTGTATCCCAGTCTGAATACCGATGAATATTTGTCTAATATATTTTAAATTTCCATAATTTATGCAACCCGCCATAAAAACAAAATCTGTATTTATTCAGGCACACGAATTTTGGCATTTCCAGAGTTGACGGAATTTTGCATGCGAGACATATCAGTCACGGACCATTTACACAGCTTTCTTCACTCTATAAAATGAAAAAGAATGTAATTCCCACCGTGAATAAATGCAAGATTATGGTAAAAAACATAACAAATTGCACTAGGGCGACGGGTACAATTTTCACTCTCATAACAAGTAGGTTCGCTTTAGGTCCGCAGATAATTCTGTTGTACAAAGCTGAGTGGGGGGTGAGTTTCACCCTTTTATAGTGCATCAGTTTCTTGTAAATTTAAATTTAATTTTAATAATAATATAGCATTTTAATCATTATTTATTACAATAATGGTTAACTACCTAGCAGAAAACCAGTAAATATGGAATAAAAACACAAAGTGAGCAGTTTACGTCGAAAATCCTGTGGCGAGTCTTCCGAATTCCTGCATAACTTTAGGCTAAAAATAAATTACATATTTTTTGCCGAAATGCTTCGTAAAAAGTCTTCCCTGCCGAAGCTGCGTAGCTTATCGACTATGCCTTTTTGCAAGTTAAAAGGAAAAAACCATTAGTAAGCCCGGCTAAATGTACTTCAAAAGATTTTTCCCCTTTATATAATTGTTCACTATTGACTTTGATGATTGAATACAAATATCCATTTTGTCTTATTGAAAGTAATTTTTTGCCTCCTCACTCCTTTATCTGTGTATTTTCATTCAATAAATGAACTTGTTTTATTTTTTATTTAATAAAATTTTTTTAACACTAACATTAACTTAAAACATTTTGGTGATGAAATAAATTAAGGAAATTTGTATACTAGTAAAATATTGCAAGTGTGTGACGGCAGAAACTCATATTTACTGCGTAACACATTCTTTCCTTTCTGTTAAATTTCTTACATGAAAGCAAACCTTCATATATCTGAAACTGAAATGGCTCAAATAAAAAGCTACACATCATCATAAAATATATTGAATAGCACCGTAGGGTTTCTGAAGATGTATTTTTAAAAGCTTTTTTTATGTTCTCGGTTATATTTTGCCATACTAACCTAGTTTCAAGGATCCATTGTACTGAATTTGTAAGATAGCTAGTTAAAAAAGTAAGTAGGTATATATACTCCTATGTTATAGTTTTTAGTGATGTCGTGAATGAAGTACACAAATAAAAGACATGGGCGTCTCTGAGTTAAGGTAAATTAGGATATTATATTGCATGCATAATCTAAAAGATAAACTTATCCTTTAAGAACGATCCATAGAAAAGATCAAAACGCTCGCCTAATGTAGGTTATGCAATATACTTGCAAGGAAGCGTTTGCATATAAAGAGCTGGTGATGTTAAAACTTACGTTAACTTTAATATAATATTCTTGTTAGTGTTAAGATATTCAGAAGATTAATTTGAAAGGTGATATATACAGGTATATCGACTACAATTTATCATTTTATTATATTCCACAAACCCTTGTTCCATCATCATTCTTTGGTGAATCTGTTTTAATTGAAAATTAAACATACGTTTCGCGTATTAACCGGTAGAAAATAGCTACTTCATTGGCAACAGAATTTTGTTTGCAATCTAATTCGACATACGATGCAGATTTCTCTGAGCATGAGAACATAATTCCGCATAAGTGCATTTTGCTATCGCATAAACTTTTATTAACTTAAGTATTAAATTTACTTAATAGTTAATCATGAATATTAAAGCATTATTAACTTCCTCGGTAGTAAGGCTCGCACAAAACCGATAACTTTCAAACCCGAGTTTAATCGATAACCATTATCGAAATCGCTTTCTACGATTTTAGACTAATCATGAAGATATTCAATTTTAGTACTTTTGATTTTAGAAATTATTAAATGAGTTCCAATTTTAGGTGCAATTACATCTTGTTTTTTTCTTTCCTTAATTTTGGTAAGGGTAACACATAAAATAATTTTTAAGATTGTTTTAGATTTTTTCTATTGTTATTGGCCATTGAATAAAAAATGATGTTACTCAGTGTATGCTAAAATTGGAATATCTTCAATTATTAGAGAAATTAATTTATAATTTTTAAGCGAAAACTTTAGTTTCTTCCAAAATACAATGGTCTGTTATATTTCTACAAATTGTTATATACATTATGCACTTTTATTTTCCCATTTTCTTAAAAATTCTTAATGGAAAGATTGTTTTAAAAAGGGGCACGTCCTCCAACGTGGTTAAAGATTCACATTCAAAATAAGAAAAATGCAGTTTGTATTGACCAGAAAATATTTGCTTTGAGTTTCTTTGGAGATGTTACGATACTTGTCGATGCATTCAATTGAATTACATACTGGAGTCCTTCAGCATTCATCAAGTTACGACAGATTCTACGAATATGACTGCTTACTCATCTACTTTAATCGACCTTACGATGGTGTAGGCCCTTCTTCCTTCTTCAATGATTACAAATCATTCAAACACTACAAAAATTGAAATCTTGTAAAAATGTAAAGTGTACCTTCAAGTTTCGTATTTCCTAGGGCTCATATTTTACGTTTACACTTCCTTCGTACGCGGATAACACTCACACATTTGTGTTTTGAATTTCAAATAAGTTTGAATTTCAGGGAAGGTCATACGTACATAATAATTATGCATACACATGAATACAATACATGAACAGAAGAGATACAAACTTTTACAAGAATACCACTGACATAGTTTGTTGCAAATTAGTTCATTTTGCTAATTCTACAGACTCGCTTTCCAAAGTTTCCAACAAAGTTTATTTCATTGTTTCAATAATGACTTCATCATTGTTTAGTACAACCGATTAAAAAAAATTGATAAAACGGGCCAATTCTTTGTCCCTAATATGTTAGTTTTCCGACATTTGGAACATTCGAATATGGGACCTAACTTTCTTTTGAATGAATTCAATTGTGTCCAATATTTACTTAATATAAGTATGTCTTCTCGTGTTACTGCTTGGCGACTTTGTTTGAAGAGTCGTTCTTTGTCAAAACTTTTTAAATTTGCTTATTTCACAGGTTGCACGTAAACATACATTCAAATTCAATTGAATTTGAGATACAATTATTTGCTCTAAATTGTACTTTCAAAAGTTTTCTGCGTTTTCTAAAGCTCTTTGTTAAAATTTGTAAAACGATTGCGAGTTAATTTCCAATCTAGTGTGGTATACATATTAAATCTTTTACTCGCGTGTGAATTTTTTAGACGAATTCTTCTATACACTAGATTCAATGTGTCTCTTTTGAGGAGAACGTTACAGCTGAGCTTCTTTAGAGATTGCTGAAAATTGACACTAATTGTATTCATTTAACAGCACAGTCTTAAAGTATTTTATATTATTCTCATTCTTAATGTTGCGGAAGAATTTAATAATTATGTAGGTTATCAATTACGCACAAATTATGATTGAAATAACAAAATCAAATCCGAGTGAACATTTTAAGATTGTTCCATGTTCCATATTTTCATTGTATTCTATATTTTATTAGTTCAAAATATGTACTATTTTATATTATTTCCTCTGTTAAAATACATGTAGGTTCTTACCTATTTAGAGAGAAAAAATATACGCGATTTTTATATAATTCTCTATTTTCAGCTGCCAGGCTGACCAAATGTAACAGTAGATTTGACAAAAAACTGAAATTAGCATTGAATGGATGTTATTTTAGCTAGAAGGGGTAAGTATTTTATATACCAAAACGAACGATTTTCGACCGAAGAACGCAATGGAAACGAATCGAAAATCTAGAAATTCTAGATTTCGAATTTGCGAGA
>JAUIMW010001377.1:0-12765 GCA_033557785.1 Enochrus cinctus
ATACATAATTGTCATAATAACGTTATTTCCAATATCAATACTTTGTATTCAAATAAAAAAAATATTCAGATATGTGCTGACTCTTTCACCTAAGTTTGGTGTAGGGGTTTACATAAGATTTCCATATCTAGTACATGTTGCTATCATGTCGTTTATGATCAAGACAATTAGCGAAAGTATTTCTCTTTTAACACATTATATGCGGGAAACATATAAATACGTCATACTCCTTTTTATGATAAAGCGTGGGAGACATGTTTAAACGTTCTGTTGAGCGAAGTGGTAAGATGTTGTCTATTGTCGGTGGTACTTGATTCTTAGTACGTGCTGATACAACGAGTTTGAACCGGAACAAAAATTTTTGCGCGAAGATTTAAAAAAACACCCGTTCTGAGCCGCGACTAGGTGACTAGGGGAATGTCGTAAGTAAAAGCAATGTACTGGAGGGGGAAAAGGTTGCAGCCTTGGGGGATGCCTGCTTGGGGTTGGAAGTGGTCTGAATGAGAGTCTTTGACCCTAATGCAGTGGAGCCTGTCGGATAGGAAGCTTTTGATGATCTTTAAGAATGCTGGGGGGTACCTATTGCGAGTTTGTAGAGAAGATCATTGTGCCAAACCTTGTCAAAAGTGCACTGGATGTTTAGGAAAGTGGCAAGAGAACAGTGGTGTTTGTTTGCCGTTTCAGTCAATGAATTGAAGAGGAGGATAATAGGGTCTTTAGTTCCTCGGTTGGATCTGAATCCAAACTGAGTTGGAGGAACGATGTTTTGCTCTTCGATGAACGAAAGGAGGCGCTTTTGGAGAAATTTTTTAAAGACTTTGCCGAGGGTGTTCAGGAGAGCGCAGGCTCTGTAAGAGACCAGGTCGGATGAGGGTTTGTCCGGTTTGTGGATCATGATATCTGAAGCTAAAGAAAAAATTCAACATGTTTGTTTACACACAAATGACCTATTCCCTTTCGAAACGCCATCTGTGAGCAGATAGGGAAAAACATAGATATTTATATTTTTTCTGCAACAAATGTTGGAAATATCAGTCTATTTCATACAAGGTCTTTGATAAGAACAGGTGAATACATCAGTCTATTTCATACAAGGTCTTTGATAACAACAGCTGAATTATGAGTATTCTTCTGTTCTGAAAAAAGGGAAAAATCCTTGCATTTTCATTCTGGAACATACAAGCAAAAGAGCATCACTCACAAATAGCCCATGCCACATAATGGTTAGCTTAGGTGATGATATTATTGTAGTCAATCTAAAATCCGGTTATGGGTGTAAAAATTTCAGTCTTAACCAAAGACGTTATGTATTTTGTATTAAGTGTGTCAATAAAACTAACCACAGGTCTTCGGTTAAGGATTAAATAAAATTTTTCCGATTCACATAAACATGTGAAGCAGGAGTACAATTGGAAGTTCGAGACACAAAAACTTATTAAAACAATTGATATCTTCTATGTATGGTGTTTTTAAGATCCTTCCAGAGTAATATTGGCCAGTATTCGATGTACGTAAGAATAGATTCATAAATTATTTTGAGAAAAAGAAAGTTTTCAGTGAATCTCTACATAAAAGGATAATTAACGTTTGTTGACCATATTGCTGAACCTCCGTACTGTATTCATTCCCTTCGATTGCGATAAATTTTGTCCACACGTATTGCTTCACGAAATAAACAAATTGAGCTCATATTGTATAGGTCAAATATTAAAAATAAAAAATTTTAAAATTAACAAATAAGGTAGCTACTATTGAGAACCTCTGAGTATAACTTGTGGTATACAAGCATTTTAAATTTTACAATCCACTTTACTATAAAGTAAACATCTGTACGACAGTTTACGTCTTTGAGTCATTAATGCTTGACCATATCTAAAGAGTAATAGAACGAAATGAAGCAATAATTTCTAGTGAAAAGCCACAGGGCAGTATTTTGTTAAAAAAAGCTGGTGGTCATTCACAAGTGTAAATTTTTTTTTAATGCGCTTGCCATGTTTGGTTCTATCATAGTAAACGGATGGTCTCTGATGAACTTAATTCAGATGATTTTTTAATGAATGAATAGAATTTTATTTAATGATCAGCACTTCTAAACTTGTTCTGTAAATGTTTCTGGCCTTATTGTTGACGTGGGACCATTATATTACCATTATTTTTTTGTTCAAAATTATGAATTAGTGTATCATACAAAATACCATTCACTAAACTTAAATGTTTTGAAATACAACCTACTAACAGAAACGTTCGTAGACCTGCGGTGCGTTTCAGAAGCAAGAAATAATAAATATACATATATTTTTTTAAATAATTTCTTAAATATTATTAAAACCTATTTTGTTAACAAAATATACAGAAATAATTTATGGAAAATATTCCTTCGCATTTCTTCCTATACGTTTAGGAACATCTGGTCGCAAAGCTCTCGGTATATAAAATGGTTTTCGTTCATTTAATTTTCTATCGGTGGGCTTCTGAAACAGTTCAAATGGTCGTCTACGTTTTTCCATAAACCTGGTTTCGTGATCAATCTTGTAAATTTTTTCCCAATTATATATTTCATATTGTAACTTAAGTCTTGGCCTATTCGATACTAAAAATTTATATTCTCTTTCCAACCACTGTCTCTTGTCATCATCTTCATAATCTGCAATTACTTTTTCCTCGTTACTTAAATATGGTGTTAAATTCACTCCTAATCTTTCTTGTGGTTCATTAATATAGAATTTTATAAGCATCTTCAATACATCCATGTTTAGATCAACCACTTTACCCATTGAAATATTTTCAAAAAGTTTTAAATCTGCAGTTGACCAACAAATATTTCTTAGTTTATTTTGTGTTACATTCTCTCCATAAATTAGCAAACTGTTCATTTGGTAAACGTAAAATGACCATAACTTTCCATTTGTTATGCACATCTGAGTTACAAGTGGATAAGTAATGTCATTAAATGTTGTAAAACCTAACATGTTGGCCTGAGCATTTAACCAACCAAAAGATGCTAAAATTCCTTGTCTATGCAATGCTTCTTTTTGTTCTTGGTCATCACCAAATTTTCTTTCTTTCAAGTAACCTCTATTGTTGAAAGAAATGATTCCAAACTTTTTACTATCTCCTGGCCAATAACCTAGAAATATTATAAATTAAGTAATATACCTATAACATATCATACAAAAGGAATACCTGGAACATTCGCAGCATGGCGGTGTTCTGTTGTAGTTTGTAATACCCGTGGGTCATACTTAAAATAAGGAACTTTAAATTCTGGATTATCAGCTTCATTTAAAGGGATAATAGGATCTAAAGGCAATGACGATCTAACTGTAACCATAGGTGAACCTGTATAGTAAATTGCTCTGTCAGTTGGTTCATTCTCTTTATGTTTTTGCCACTCTTGCCCTTTGCGATACCGTTTAACGTTTAAAGGTGGATCCATACCTCCAGCATACCAGAAAGATTCTAATCTAACATCATAATCGACCTAAAATCATTGTTTTAAGGATTTTGATTTCTTTCATAAGAAATATAATAGCATACTTCAACATCCTTGAGGTGACTGAATGTTCCAGATAAATTATTTGAAATTATCCTGTGAAGAAGTTTGCAAAAAGAACTTGCTAAATAATTTTCTATTTCAATGGATGATAGATTTTTTGTTTCGTTAGAATGTTTCCTAAAATAAAGAAATTTTTTACCCATGAAAAAAAAATACAAATAAATACAGTACATACATGCAGGTACGCTAATGTTAAATAAGCAATGGAAGATTTAAAAAAAATTTAAGCTTAATCTTTACTTATAATTAGTATAATTCTATATTAAAATAATGATAAGTGTTTTAGATTATTAAACATTGCAATTACAACCTTTTTGAATATTTCAAACTAGGCAGACAAATAAAGCCGAATTTTTACCAGTTAGCGGTCACATCATTGATTTCTGGGTCGATTTCCAGCAAAAATGTATGATTCTATCTTTGTTTCTTACATTTATATTTAAAATGAAATAAGCAAAGATAGAATTGTACATGTTTGTTGGGAATTGACTCAGAAATCAATGACGTGAATGTCAACTGGCAAAAATTCAATTGTAGCTTGCCGACTACTCGGTTTAATTTTGCAGAAGATACAAGTTAATTTTAAATTAAATATATTTCCTAAACGATGTATAATGAGTTCTGTAAAGCTAAATAAAAAATACTACTGGCCAATGTTATAAGTACTTACATATTTCCGTATTGAATTAATATTGCATCTTCAATATCATTTTTAATTTTTAAACTTAAATCGTCAACATTGAAATTGTTATAAAATGGTGGTAATTTATCAGTTTCTATTAGATGAGTCTTCGTGATATGTTGAGCTAACTTTAGGCTGTTGTACGGACATATATGTTCTTCAAACATGTAGGATTTAAAACCATAATACTTTGGCATATTAAGTTTAATTTGTTTCTCTTCTACAGTTTTCACAGCTTTTATTTCCTCATATCTACCATTTTTCCTTCGCTTTAAACATTCTTCATAGGAAGTATCCAATATAGCAGGATATTGAGGTAAAGCAGTATACTCATCATTAACAATTGCAGTGGTTACATATCTTGTATGTTTCATAATCTTTGGAAGCATATTTCCATGAATATGTTTCAGTGACATTTTAAATGCCATTTATAGTTTTTTTTATGGACAATTATTGAAACTAGTTGTAAACAATAAGGTACTTTTAGGTTAGTATTTTTTAGGTTAGATCTTTTGACCCACCGACAAATCGGCATTGTATAGATCCATGGACGTAGATACTAAACACCCATTTTCAAGTAAACTAGACAATTTCATGAAATTGCAACTGTTCTACATAGTGGTTAAAGCTATTTTGATAATTAATCTTGTAACAGTAATTTCCTATTAACAGAACTTTTTAATACTTTCGTGCAGGGGTTAAAAAAGAAACGAAAAGAAATTAATCTAAATTTTAATAATAACGAAAAAACAAACGTACTTAATTATTTTTCGAAAGAAATAAAATTAATTACAAATGTTTACATAAAAACTTTAAATACATTGACAATTCGTAAATAATTTATTATGAAAACAAATACCAGATAAGTTGTTATGATGCAAATATTGCATAGGATCTGCAAACAAGTAAAACAATACATAATCGTAGACGTATAAATTATGTTATTCATACGTCCATTTCTCAATTTATTTCCTCTGTTTTTTTTAAATCAGTGTTCGCCAAAACTGAGGGATTTTTTAAAATTCTAAATATAAATTATGTTGTTGGTATGTTTGATTGGCCTATTTCAAGGCTACCGAAAATCTAAATAAGGTTTAAAAAATAATAATTATGTTCTCCTTTTGGCAAGAACACAAACAATCTTTACATTATGCCTAAATTTCATTGAATTTTCCGAGAAATTTACCTAAGTGGGGAGAGTTAAACCATTTTTATGCTCGCGCGGGACGCCTTTCATATGTTTGTCTAATTTGTTTAGAAGAAAACTAAGATGAGCACATGCATAAGTATAAAAAGTTACATCAAAATATTATTTCTGATAATATGTTAATCAGCCAAATAAACACTTTGTCGTGTTTTATTAATTTTACTTAAACATTTATTTTCTATGCCTTTTTTGTAATAGGAAAGCATGTATCATTAGTATAAATGTAAGCGACAAGTTGAGCTCTCGAAGTTTGAGTAGAGTTTGAAAACGCTGAAGCAGTGCATATCAAATCTAAAATCTAAAGTTCATTTACTCACCAAATGTTAAAACTCGAAAAGAACATTATCAATGCACGACAAGATGATCTTGACATGGAAGATGAGCTCGCTCGGATTGTAGAGCAGCAGAAAAAAAGAAAGTGCCGAGACTCTAAAATCTACAATGCATTGTGGTCGAAATATGGATACTAAACAACTGAAAAATGAGTAGAGATGTTATCAGTGATGATATCAAGAAGAAGCAAGTAACCATACACACACATACATACAAGGTACATGCATTAGCCGATGATCACGACAACGGTCTGCTAAATAAGTTGATACCATAATAGCCTGTATTACAATACGTGATGTTTCGACCACATGAAAATGAATATATCAGTTGATTGTTTTACTTACACAAATCTTATTGTATCCACTATTCTTGACAGACATGATGCTACGTGAAAAGTGGCTAATACCTTAACTACTCCGATAAGATCAGGTTTTGCAAACACATAGCTGCACTCTGTAACCGCAATTAGGTGCTGACTTTTTTTAAATATACCAACAGCCAAGACTTTCGAAATATCGAGGTGGGGTGCGTGGAGGCAGAGGTTCTGCGAGTCGTGGTGATGTTTGATACAGCTTGGTCACTTGATGTATCGAAGTCAGATGATGAAAAAAAAAATTAAATAAAAAAAATTGTTCATAGTTGGTCGGGAATTTAATATACTCCATATCACTTGACTCCTTGAACACTGAGCCGATGATAATTGGAATAATTGAACACTGGTTGAATGTTGGTGAGGATAAGTCGATGTACTTGGAGGGATGCTCTCTCGCTTCTAGGGTAGGTGCATCTCATGGTGATTCATATATTTTCAAAAAGAATGGAGTGTGTGTGTGTGTAAATACCTGAAGCAGAGGAGTTTAGAATCTGTTATCGAAATCAGTGTAGTCGAACTTAGTGACTTTAACATCACAGTGATCTAACTGTATGGACCATCGGGGAATAAAAATGATATTTTACCAGAGCTATTTATTTTTGTAATATACTCAAAACAAATAAAAACTTTCGTGTCTGCCTTTGCGGTTATTTTGATTTGGAATGACGGTTTTGTTACGAAATTATTAAGATTTATTATTCGATTCGAATCAAAAGCAAAAGTTTTGCGTTATTTTTGTAAATAAGATTTATTACTGAAATGAAATTGCCATATTTTGCGGTTTTTTGTAATCTGTAAAAACCCCAAGCAAGTCCCTTAATTATGTTAATATACAACTGTCAAGTTGAAACAATCGTAAAAATGGTTTTATTAATCAAATAAATAAATGTAAAACTGTATATAATATTGATTGTTATTAGACAGAAACACGTTGCCAGAACATTGTTGGTATTTCACAAGTAATACAGCAAATCTTTACCCTTCTTGGAAAAAATATGCATCTAACCCTGCGTTTACACCAAAACCGAGCGACATAACAATTTTCAGTGAACAATACCATTGTTCGGGCGAAGATCGGTTCATGCATTTTACCCCGTAAGGGTGTTTTTTAAGAATTTGATACACGCTCGTTTAGTTTACAAATAAAATTGCGTACAAGGCATCATAAAAATGTCTCTACGGCTTAAGTTTTATTGCCGTTCTGTCATCTGAACAATGGTATTGTTCGTTAATAATCAAGCTGTGAACCTTTTGTAAGATGTTGCACGGCCTGTATGTAAACGCGCCCTAATGATTAAATAAACGTGATACTAGGCTTCCAGCAGCTAATTCCTTTACAACGCAAAGTAAGGTTCTTATCTAAACTAAAAGCGCTTGCGCGCTGTTTTCAAATATATACCCCAGAAGTTTGCAAGGGTGTAAATTGTCAGAAAACGCCGAATGATGCTGAATATCAGGGAGCCCCGCCCTTTATTTGCACAATTATTTTGAAACAAATTGATTACAGCTCGATGATTTCGAAATAATGGAAAATGATACTGGGTGTTGTAAAAAAATAACATCCAGTTTATCAGAATTGGGAAAATGGTATATTTAAAATATTTTTTACATGTCTTATTCACTACCAATTATTTATTTATTTTAGGAGAGTCTGGCAATGCATTATTTTAGGACAAATTTTATCTTTACTTTTGTGTGCAATTAATACACTGGCTCATTATATTAATGTTGGGAATACATATGTTTTACCAACAGGCCAAAGTTTTCCACATTATATGTTCTTATGTGCAATTTTTACAAGTTGGCTTGCATTTCGAAGAGGAGATGGAGGTCTAATTTCAATACTTAAAGCCCGAGGTTGGAGATATGTCCTCCTTTGTTTAATAGATGTTCAGGCTAACACATTATTCAGTTCTGCTCATCAATTTACTACTCTAACAAGTATACAGGTTAGGGCTGCTTATTTTCTAGGTCTTATAAAACTTAACTTAATAAAGAGAATACATTTTTCTGATTTGAGATAAATATTATGATGCTTTCGAATTAAAATTAAAAAAAGTAGAAATCAAAATCACAATTTGCAAGTTTATGTTATGAACATGTTTCTGCTAATCACATACATTTATGGACAAAATTGTTATAAAATATTAAATTAAAATATTAAAAGTATATTAATCATATAATTTTATATGACCTAGGAGTAGTGTATGCTTATGGTATTAATTAGTATTTGATGGCTTTCAGTTGCTGAGCTGTGTAGCGATACCAGTAGCACTGGCATTAAGTTGCCTTGTACTTGGTATTCGTTACCGCATGGTGCATATTATTGCTGTTACTGTTTGTCTTATTGGTGTTGGCTGTCTTGTCAAGGCAAATATTGAGGAAGTGAAGATTGATGGTACTTAAATCTTCTTACCTTCATTAGATTTTAAGATATTTTTTATTAGAGATATGCCTAAGATATATAATTAAACAACCCTGCTTATTTGAATGTGCCTACTTTTATTGTTCTAGTAATGTAAAAATAAAAATATATTTTTGGCATATCCTTAAGTAATGAAGACTTCATTTTATTGAAAACTTCATCGAGTGGATATTATTTTATGCTCTGTTGGTTTGCAGTATCATGTTTATGCAAAATTAGAAAACATAATATTCTTTCGATGAAGGGAAAACTTCGTCATAAAAACTAGACTATGAGAATGTTATACACAGAATTCTTTTTAACCATAAAACAATCTAAAAAAAATATTTTTTAGGAAAAAACCAACTAGTTGGTGATATGCTATGTTTGGGTGGAGCAGTTTTATTTGCAATTGTCACAGTTCTTCAAGAATTATCAGTCAAAAGCACTGATGTTGTTGAATACTTGGGACTATTGGGTTTATTTGGGAGTATTGTTAGCGGAGCTCAAATGTAAGGCAACAATTCATTCATAATTATGACTGACTATATTTTACAAGTGCCTTTTTAGTTTGTTTTAAGAACATAATCAAGTTGTGCTGCATTTATTATAAAAATATATTGATGCCATTATTTGACAAATTTCTTTAAGTGTCGTAAACATAATTATTTTAAAATAATAATTGTAGTCAGTCATATGCATGTTCTTTTTATGTTTTTATTGAATACCTAAACAGCATTGCATCTTTTTTAGGATGATTTTAGAAAAACAAACATTGCTCACTGTAAATTGGACATCCTCCAGTATTCTTCTTTCTTCCTTCACATCATGCCAATTTTTTTATTGTATTTTATCATCGATATTTTTATTAGGAATGGGAACAATGGCATTACATTTATCACTATTGTCAGGGAATTTTTATACACTTATAGCTGGAATGTTTCTATTCAATTATAAGGTAAGTTATTTATTTATTAAGCTAAAATACACTGGTTAATACACATGTTAAATAAAATATTATATATATTTATCTTTTTGTGTGGATTTTCTTGCGCTGTTTGGTACAAACATTTGTCAATCCAAGTAGCACTTCTAGAAACTTTTAATGGATTAATGGTTGCATAAATATCAAATATATGTATTATCCAAATTAAAAAACATACTATTTGACAAAACTTTGTATATAGTTTATATACTTTTTTGAATATTATATTAATTTACTTTTCAGTGCCATGCCTTATACTTTTTGTCATATGTTTTGACAATGACTGGCGTCTACATTTACGCTATAAAACCTACACCTTTAGCTTCCCAAAGTATGCCTTCAAATCAAATTCAATATAATAACAGGTATGTCAAAATTATTTTTAGTCTCCTGTTAACTACTTGACTTTATATAAGATGTTGCATTACTTATTACACAGTCCCTTTTATGAATGACAAGTCTAATTATTGTATTAACTTCAATATAATTAATATTTATTTAAAATAAATGCTTAAAAAAGAGTAGTAGTGCCATTAAAGTTCAAGTAGTGAGCAGATGAAACATTTAAATATTATTCTTCCAATTTTTTATTTAATAACAATTTTTTTTTTAGATCGGAATGTCAAATAAGAGAGCACATTATTACAAGTCATGAAAACCCAGTAGAAATGATATCTACTTTCAGCACATTAAATAGCAATGATACATTACCACTTAGTCTTAGCACTAATACTACTTTTACGTCTTTCTATGGAAGCCACGATGTATTAAATTCTCATATGAGCAACAATACGTAATTCACAGTGAATTTCTCATTCTTTTTTCATATCGACTGAATTTACTTATTAAACAATGTACAACGATAAATTACTTTTTACATTTATATAGGATGTATTACCAAGTATATGCATCATTCAATTGTACCTTTATTAAAACTATTTGTATAAATATGTGCATAAATGTAACTTTTACTTAAATATACATATGATTTATTCATTTTCATTAGTCATTTCTACCCAATCTTAAATTAGTCACTTAATAATAAAAATCATAATGGAAAGCAATGACACCCTTTTTACACAAAGATACAAAAGGTGCAAGGAAAGTTTTGCGAAATGAAGTTAAAAAATTCTAGAGGATGCTGAGAGGCCATGAAAATCAATTACGGAGGAAAATGTTACTACTGAGAGGAAAATTTGTTCAATTTTGTACAATCATTTGCACATGAAGAAACTTTGTTCTCACTGGGTGCCGTCCACTGACTGAAGAGCAGAAGACACGACATGTGTCACAGGTGACGAGACTTAACTGTACTATTACGATATGCCAACCAAAGCTCGAAACAAAGTTTGACCTTTTGATGATGAGGGCACACTTGTAGTAGTAAAGAAAATGATGGCTGTTATTTTTTTCAAATTGAGTGGATTGGTTTGAACACACAAAAGATAGTCACGGTAAAGTGGTATGCTGAATAGTATCTACCTAAAGACATTACATCTATGAACAACTTGTGACTAAAGTCAAGAATGCAAACCTGGTTCCTTCATCATGATAATGTAATAACTTAGCATCAAAGCCTGCAACAAATATTTGACCAACCAGTCCTTGCTCCCTGCGACTTCGTACTGTGCCTATATGTTAAAATGAAGCAAAAAAGGGAGGTGATTTCCAGTGATGACAACCTTCTGCAGTTTTGGGATGAGTGTGCTTTACTACCTGGTGAAGTTTGGCAGAATTGGTTTGAAAGTAGAGGAATTTACTTTGAAAAAAGACAAAACTTTTCTAAACCCCTTGTATTTTTAAATTATTTTTTTAAATAAAACCAATTTTAATCAAAATCAATTTATTAATTATTTACAAATACAATATTCTATACAATAGAAAACTTATGTTATTTGTACAAAAATATAAGTGAACTTACGTATGTATTATTTTAGCCAAATGAAAATTAATAATTATAAATAATATACTTGCATATTATTAAAAATAATATATTTATGTTAGTGTATTATCTGCAGAACAATGTTATAAAATGATGAAGTTTTTGAAAAATATTTCTGTATTTCCTTTTTTTTTGTGGATTAAATTAAACTTAGTTTCTATATACATATAACGCACTTCTCACAAATAATAATATCAAATTTTTTTTCAAAAGTGGTATGAAAATATCATTCATTAACAATAAATTTTAATTTAAAATAAAAATTGTAAACAGTTTGAGATCTACAGCTAGCATATTAAAAAAAATTATAAAACATTTCATTTGCATCAGATTTAAAAAAATACATATCTAGGCCTAGTACTATAACAATATATTAATAATTATCAAATTGTTGTGTATATTAATGATAACATATAATAAAGCTTGTTTACTCATTTTATAAATATAACATAATATAAAATTCCACAATAAAATTATATCATACTACTTTCTTTAATTCACATAATTATTGCTGTATATCTCCTATTTTATGCAATAAAATGTACTGATTTCATCCAGTTATAAGCTAAAATAGACCTTCGAAAAATTTAAAGTATTAATTTTAAAAGCATAGAAAATTTTTGCCTTGGGATTAGATCTGCCAGTATTGGTTAGTTAGTTATCATATTAGGTAATCCCAGTTTAACGACTAGAACCAATAATATTAAAAGATAAGAAAATTGAAATGAAAAAGGTGGTCCCGAATTTCAACAAAAATGACAACAAAGAAATATCGATTAAAGTATTCATTTTATAGAGACATTTTAATGAGACACACTGTAAAAGTAAGGGTACAAATGTATTTACTATTAGATTAACTTATCGTCACTTCGTCAAAAAATATTCAATTTCGATCAAAAGACCATCATCAGGCTACAAAAATAATATGATTTGATTAGATATAAAATATAAAACAAAATCGGGAATAGGTACCTCGGTCACAGGTGACAAAAAAAAAACTCACAGTCTCGCCAAACTATTGTTAGGCTGATCGTGGCAGATCCGCTCCGGTCAGGTTCGCTCCGACGAATTTGGCCAGATTTTAATCGACCGCTATGTGTACGTATGCGACAGATATAATCCGGCCGGCCAACGTCATGTACACGTAAAAAAAATTATTGAAATCTGGCAAGATTCGTCGGGACGGACCCTAGCGGATCTCGCTTTAAGCACGTCGCATAACTACCGGATTAATGCGATCACCGGGCTCGCAACGTTGTTGGTGCCTGTGCATCTTAAATAGA
>JAUIMW010001378.1:0-12761 GCA_033557785.1 Enochrus cinctus
ATTTATTTACAATAGCGTGATAGAAGTCAACCACCAACATAGTAATAGAACTACGCTATCAATTATTTACAAGATATATATATCGCATTAAATATAGAAAAAATATAAGACTTAAATGCTTAGAAAAATAATATTAAGTCTCGTACCTGTCAATGTTAATTTAAAACGGTAATCCTATTTAAAAAGATAGATATTTTTCAGTTCATTAGAAGGAGGCACCATAAATCATCACTTTAATATAGATTTTCCGGTTAGATGACACAGAAACCTCCAAATCTATTTTTTAAACCTTACAATACTAAACAATTTATGACAGTTTGAAAATAGAGCAGCAAAAAATATTAAGAAAAACTTATGAGTCTATATCAGTTACTAAAAATATGTACAGTAGACTTTTTATAAACTTTTACTTCATTTATAATACAAATAATAACCTACGCAAATACTTTTGTGCGACTTGTGTAAATTAAACGAAAACGTTTTTTTTAAATAATTGCGACAACTGACCAAGTTATACACAATGTTTTATACCTCTTAATTCGTGTATAAAGTGCGTCAAATATATTACTTTATTAGAAGCATACGTAAACAAAGTTACCAGAAAGTTGGGAGTATTGCCAGAGCAACATTGTCTTTTTCTGTTGTTCTTTGACAGTTTTAAATTAACAGAACACAAAAGATATATTAATTATACAGACAATTTAAAATAAACTGTGGGAGTCCTTGATGAAAATAGAATTACTCGTTGAAGGACTGATACGTACATCAAAATAATATGAAGATCCACTGTATTCCTTGTTTTCTTTTAGCTAGATCAAAAATATTCCAGGCTCAAGGAAACCTTGAAAATCTGTTCCATTTCAACCACTACGAATGAAAGCCAAGACCATTCCCACGTGGAATAAAATGATCGAAATAAATTTTCAGTATGAGCTTACCAGTCGTTTGACTTGGATTACTGTTATTGTTAGAACAAAATGACGCACTAGCGCCGCTTTGCGAAATTTCTAATCGTAAGCTTCCTTTATCAATATGGACGAGTGGTCTAGCAAACGCTCTAAATAAACTTTTGGCAAACGAACTGGCTATTCTCAATGCACCGTACATTTCTCTGTGAATTTAATTCTAATGTAAAATTTAACATAGTCCATAAACACTCCTAGAAATTCCTGTGAAAACATGTTTTTTGGTATACATTGTTCGAGATGAAGCAGTTTTTGTATGTGATCATTTTTCTTGTTTTCCTACAGAAGGATTGTGTGAAGACGAAACACGTGTTGACAATTGGTAAGTTTATTGTTATTTTGGTTTGGCCATCATTTCGCAATTGAGGAAATGTTTTGTTGTACGTTGGCGTATCCATTTTCTATTAGTCAGATAATTAATGAAATGCTTAAAAATGAAATATTTATTCCTTGATTTATTAATAGAAATCGCGCCCAATCAATTATTAAATTCTACACTTTGCTGAAAGTAAAAGTGTATATTTATTTACTCCGAAAAAAAATTCAAATAAACAATGCCTAATTACTTTAATATTTAGAAAACTTAATTGATACCTACACATAACAAATAACGATTAAACTTCCAAAAATATATTTATTTGAGATTTTGACGTATAAAGTGCACAAACAGCTTTGAGAGTTTTATTTATTTTTTGACGAAATTGAATAATTTAAAATCTCAATCATAATATTTAGTATGTATTTGTTTATCCAAAAAAATCAAAAAAAAATATAGTAAATACATTTTTTAGATTTTTTTAAATACACATTAAAAATTGAAATATGAATATGATCTGTTAGCAGCTTTGGTATTTTTATTTTTTTATTTTTTTTTATTTTAATAAAATCATTTTATAAAAGCTACAAATTCCTCTTATCTACTTTTAATAATATCATTTTAACATCAAAAATAATTTATGGTGTAAAATAGAATCTCATTCATATGTGTTAATGGCAAAATAAATTTTAAATGGGTCATGAATACGTACAATTTTAATTTCTGCTATAAAATCTCTTCACAATTGTTAAATTTAGAACATTTCATTGCCATCCAAAACAGTTTCATAATTTTAAAATTATTTCCAGTTGCCCAACACCCTGTCAGTTCATTATCAAACGTGATATTTTTATCGTAGCTAATATGTTTTGTTCCAAAAATACTTAATGCCATTCATTCAAAAACTGTTGAAACCTTGGCACTTACAAGACATCAATTCTGTAAATAAAAACATGTTAACTGTTATTTTTCTATATACAGGTGCTTTATTCCATGAAGATGAAACAGACCTGGCAATAGCATTCGTATATGCTTTACGTAGAAGGAACATTTTCTATGATGACATACATTTTAAAGCACACATCGAAAGGGTGCTCAGATCGGATACTTTTGGTACACATAACTTATGTAAGTATAAAGATAAAACAAGTACAAGATTGTGCAACTTTTAATTTCAGTGTGCAATTGGACTCAACAAGATGAAGGACTGGTTGCAATAGTTGGACCAACTTCTCCAAAAACAGCACCAATGGCTCAATCAATAGCTCAAACTTTGGAAATACCGCACATACAAATTCATTGGAAGCCTTCTAAAATTCCAGTTAATCGTGATTTAGATTCAGAAATTATGACGCTCAATTTTTTTCCAGACCAAGATTTATTAGCATATGGTATAGCTACTGTTGTCAAACATATGAATTGGAAAAATTATGTCATAATCTATGAAGATTTTGATAGTCTCATAAGACTACAAGATGTTTTGAAAATAGCCAAGCGAGATAACGAACCTGTGATAGTGAGGCAACTAAATCAAGGAACGGACTACAGATCAGTTTTAAAGGAATTCAAAGATGAATTGGTTTATAGGATAATTTTAGATTGTAAAGTGGAAGTTTGTTTGGAAGTCTTAAAACAAGCTAAAGAAATTGGATTTTTAGATTATGTATATAATTATTTCCTAACAAATTTAGATTCGCATACACTTAATATAACTTCCCTGCACACAAAAGCAAATATAACAACAATTAGATTAGTTGATCCCAAGAGAAGCGCTGTCAAACAAGCTGTAAAAGATTGGCAAATTGGTGAAATACAAAAAGGTCTAGAAATATCGATAACTCCAGAAACAGTAAAGGTATTACATCGACATTAACTATTTCTGATATGATACATATTTTATTTTGCAGACAGAATTGGTGTTGATGGATGATGCAATAACACACTTAACAGATACTATTTCTCAATTGCATATGACAGAGAGGATAGTCACAAAACCCTTGAGATGTGATGGCGAAGACAAGTGGGAAGGAGGTATAAGAATAGCGTCTTTTATGAAAGTAGTGAGTGAATTTTTCTTCGCCTAATTTTTATAAATGTGTGCAATATTTTCTTATTAGATTTAAAAAATGAAATGAGAAAATAGAAAATACAAATCAAATAACGGGTGTTCATTTGAAAAGTTCATCAAGTTTGCTTTAATTTTTGAGGCAAATTTTGAAGTTTCTCTAATACTAGATCTGTTCATGTGAAATATCAGTCGTCTATTAAACCAAAAAAACCATGTAACTCCACTTTTTATATGTTAAACTTATAATTGAAAAGTCCAGTTACACTGTTTTCTGATATCACCGGCAAACTTTTCCTCGATCTAATGCCTCAAATCAGCTAAATTTGTACTGACGTTTTAAAGAAGCTGTTCTTTAGGTGAGTGAAGTGAATATTGGAGTTCATCATCATGTTGTTCATAAAAAAGGGTGCAAATGTTCTGTACAATATCTTTTGGAATTTATTCTACCTAATAAAAGTTAAAATACACAAGTTTTAATAAAAAAAAGCCAATTAAAAGGATTGATTATGCATTTATGACTAAATACTCTCCATACACCAACTTTTTCTGAATGTAAAGGTTCTTCTACAACTAAATTACGATTTTCTGGAAACCATATTCTGGTATTTTGAGAATTTACATAACCAGGTTTTTTCTGAAGACTGCCAGTTTCATCCAATTTTTTCAACACTCACTCCATAATTTTTTTAAATTGCATACAGTTCATAGAAAAGTTTGGAAATTCAACTTGAAATGAATTTATACAGTCACGAATCACATACCCAAGTACCATTAACTTTCATTTCGTTACGGCAATAATTTTTTTAACATAAAAACTTTATGTTCCATCTTGTTGACAAAGTAACAGACAACTATTGAAAATAACTGAACGAATAACATAATAAGTCACATACCTTTTTCATTCCATAATCTTCTTCCAAAAAATCAAAACTTCACTTTTGAAATGTACACCCGATATATTTGGAATAAGAAACTTTTGGTTTCACACTCTGATTTATAATAGTTTTTTTTAAATAAAAATAAATTAAAAAAATTATAATAGGATAATAATAGGATATAATAAGGATATTATGTTTATCATATATAAGCTAAACACCCTAAAAAGAGTAAAGCTTAGATTTTTATATCTCCAATTATTAACCTAGACCTCGTCTTTTCTCCGGGGTACCATTCTACCAATGATCTTCCTCTTGCTTTTTGATTTAATTTTCTCTCAATGCCTTCCAGTTAATTTGATGTTTTTGTTGTCATTTGTAATTTTTTTTACATCCCAAGTAAATTTTTTTCTTTAAGGCGTTTAAGAATTTTTTTTATAGTCCTTCAATTTCCATGAGACCATAAATGCCATTTTATTTCATTTTTTTCATTACCTAATTATAATTGTTATTTTTTTCCTCTTTGACTGCTGCTCCATCTATATATCAATAACTAACTTCCTATTTATATCATTCTACTTATCAATTTCTGTATTGTTCTAACATTCCATGTGTTTATTCTCATTTCATTTTTTCCTTTTCTGTTTGTTATTTTATTATTTTATTTATAATGTGCTGATTTGATTGTTTTTTTTTGCGAGCTAATGCAAGAGTGCAAAATATCTTGTATTTTTACTGTATTTTTTAAGAAGTTAGACATATTTACGGTACCAGGAAAGTTTTACAGTAAAGCTTTATGTCATTTTTTAAAAGCAATAACCTCTGCGTAGTACATCTTACCATTCTTCAAAACCAATCTTTAAACTAATTCTTCCTGTGGATGTGGCACCCAAAAAAAAACAAAGCAAATGATCATGCAGAATCCAACGAATTGCTGATGCATTTAGGTCTAAAGTCTACTCTATTTACTGCAGATCACTCACCTGTCTGCGTCAAGAATTTTCCTCACAGCAGCAGCATTTTCCTCTGTAAATGATGTTTGTGTCCTTCCTGACCTCTCAGCATTCTCCAAAGCAATATTTCTCCTTTGGAATTCTCTATAACACCTGAATATAGTTGTATGATGTGGACAGACATCATTTAAAGCAAAAGTCATTTCTTCTGAGCACTGGTGTATACTACCCTTATTTCATTTCATGACCACAATGTCATCGCAAGCAGTTTATATTTTCAGTGCTAATGAATTGACTTGGTGCGGGGACTACTATGTATGCATAAATAACAAGCAGCTTCCTGCAACTCATTGTTGCGTTATTGAAAAAATTTTCTAGTACCCTCTATACACAAACACTCTTCTACTATTGCAATAGTTCAATTTTCTTCTAATTCGACTCTATAGATTTCTCTCGAGAATGTTCTTCTTTTTCCACAATACCCTTTGTTTTTCTTTTGTACATCTTCATTTGATTGTAGAATGCTGCTAATATCAACATCAATGTTACATCAAAGTGCCTATAATGATACCTTTTTTAAGTTGCTGAATACTTTCAGCTTAATTTGGACTTGCTGTCTATTCTTCTTGTTTATTTATAGTAAATATAGTTAGGTGCCTTTCTTCCAGAAAATCGGAACTGATGGCAAACCACTTTCATGTGTTCTTCTTAAAGAAAAGTTATCTTATGGTTAATCTTTGAAATAAAAGTATGTTACCTGCATACCATCTCGCAATAATACAACAACCAACATTGATTTGTGATTTAACAAGATACAATAAATTCACTCAAGAAAAAATCAGTCTCAAAACTACAATACCATTAATATAAACAATAAATTTTTTAATAACGTTTCATCTTGTTTTTAACAGCATCCAAAAATAAACGGCACCACAGGTACAACGACATTCAATTCATATGGTAAACGAGATAACTTTGAACTAGAACTCATTGAATTTGATAAAGGAGTACCTGAAAGCATTGGATACTGGAGCACGCAGGATAAAGACACAATTAAATTTTCAAGATCAGAAGCCAAAAGGCAACAAACTATTTTGGGAAATTTGCAAAATGAATTGGTTATAGTTTCCTCAAAGTAAGTTACAAAAATATATTACAACTATATTTTAATAATTATTAATTCCAAAGATTAGGTGAACCTTACTTAGTTGAAAGAGGTAAAGAATATACAGGGCAGAACCTGACAGGTAATGCAAGATTTGATGGGTATTCCTTGGAACTAATCGATGAAATTGCTTCGATTTTAAATTTCTCTTATGAATTCAGGCTTAACAAAGATGGGACCAATGGATTTTATAATCCAAAGACAAAGTCATGGAATGGAATAATAAGAGATTTATTAGACAGAGTAGGTTCTCTTAAGCGTTTGATAATTAAAGTGTAATATAATTAATCTTTTTAGAAAGTTCACTTGGCCATTTGTGATTTAACTATAACAGAAGAAAGAAGATCTGTAGTCGATTTTAGCGTACCCTATATGACTTTGGGAATCAGTATTCTATTTAGAAAACAAAAAGAAAGTGAAGTTAATCTCTTAGCTTTTCTAGATCCATTAGAAACAGAAGTGTGGTTGTACATATTGACATCATTTATTATTGTTACTATTATAATGTATCTATTGGCTAGGTAAGTAATAAATCAGTACCACTAGGTAGTTTTATTAAATTACTCTTTAAATTCCATTTTAGAATGGCCCCAGGTGACTGGACAAACCCCCAGCCATTGAATAAGAATCCAAAGGAATTGGAAAATGTATGGAACATAAAGAACTGCTTGTGGTTAATGCTTGGGTCAACTATGTCTTGTGGTTGTTACATGATGCCAAAGTAAGTCAAACATTCTCTTTTATATCACAAAATTATGTAGATTTTTTTCAGAGGTATATCAACAAGAATGGGAATATCAATGTGGTGGTTCTTAATTTTAATTATCACTAATTCTTATAAGGCTAACTTAGCAGCCTTTCTTACCAAGACTCGAATAGTTGCTGAAATCGATAGTGCAGAAGCACTTTCAAAGCAAAGCCGAGTAAAATATGGCACAGTACAAGGCGGCTCCACACAAGCATTCTTCAGAGATGCAAAAAATAACAAAATTTATCAAAGAATGTGGCAGGATATGATTCAAGCAAAACAAAATGTCTTTGAAAAAACTAATGCTGATGGTGTAAGACGTATACTTTCTGCGAGAAATCAAGATTATGCATTTTTAATGGAAAGTACCCAAATTGAATTTGAAATGGCTAGGAATTGCAGTTTAAAACAAATTGGAGGTCTTTTGGACAGCAAAAGTTATGGAATAGCGATGCCTGTTAGTAAGTACTCTCTTTTTTACAGTAAAATTTAACATCATGTTTTATTTACCTGCATGTTCAATTTACTCTTTGTATTCTAGATTCTCCGTATCGAAGTGAAATCAATAGAGCTATTTTAAAATTGCAAGAAAATGGTACTTTAAGACGACTTAAACATAAATGGTGGAAAGAAAAGCTTGGAGCCAAAAAATGCGAAGTAGTTACTTAGTTCTAATGAAATTGGGGCAAGTAATTTATTTGAATGTTTTCATTTTAGGTAGAACAGCCACAGGGAATGGCTTTCACGTACGCTAATGTAAAAGGGGTTTTTTTAGTTACGTTTCTGGGAATCGGATTGGCATTTTTATTTACCACAATAGATTTTGTTTGGCATGCAAGGGAAATAGCTGTGCAAGAACATGTAAGTCTGTGTTCATATGTAATGCTGAAATAAGTTTAGTTTTGTAAAATTTATAGTAACTATAATTTGGTTTTGCAGATTTCTTTTTGTGATGCACTGCTTATTGAAATGAAATTTGCCACAAAAATTTTAGCTACAAAGAAGAGAGCAAAAATAGGAAAAAGTACTTTATCAATTGGAAGAAGTATAGAAAATAACACGGTTCAAGAAGTAGATTCTCTTTTTGATCTACAAAGCATAAATGAAATTTCAAAGTAATATAGTTTTAAGATTGTTATGTAATAATTTAAATTTATACCTACAATAAATAAATGGGTTTTAACCATGGGTATAATTTAACTGGAAGATTAAAAATCACAGAGCGTAAAATAAAATATATTTATTAAAGTAAGTCTATAAAATTTATATACAATTCATAATAAATAAATAAATATATAATTTCTCTTTGTACAAAAGAAATTATTATCACAACCTGCACTTTACAACAATATCTTATATTTACACTATTTCCATTACTTAATCTATATTATTCTACATTTTGATTTACTGTTTTACTTTCGTCAAAGTGAATTTTGAAGCTCCAATTTCTTCTCCATTTCTTTCTTTAACTGTAATTCGTGCATGTATGCTAAGAAGCAGCACCAAACTAGACTGCATACGCTTACAACTGATACTCTGTTTCGCTCTCGAACATACAAGAAATTGATTGTTTGAACAAATGGCCAAAAGCATACTGCAACCTATAAAAAAATGTATAATTTAATCAATGAAGTTTTTTCTTAACTCTTCGCCACATGTACTATAAAATGTTTTACCATTGTGGCTTTTCCGAACACACCTAATTACATCACTCAAACGAAACAGACACGTTTTTGTGATTTATAAAATCTCAGGTAATGCTCTTGACCCTCTGCACTTTATATTGTATTAAAGGGTAGTAATCTGAAAAGCAACCCACGCTAGATAAATATTCTTTCAAAGGCTATTTGAGAAAACATCCCATGTACTTCTATTTCCACTGAGGAATATACCAATGGCAGCTTCGCGATATGAATATGTTAAAGCTCAAAATAAAATTCAAGACGATAAAGTGGCTATGAAGAACTCTTTGGTTACCTCGATCACAGAAATTTCTGATATCTCATACTATACTTTTTGACAACAATGTTCGGAGAAAAAAATTCATGCTCTGCATTTAGATTTAGATTTACGCTGTAAATTAGCCAAATGTGTTCCAACAACTTTTGACCAAATAAATGCATATCCACCTTTATCTGGTAATTCCTCTGGTGAAGCAGACTATGACAAGTTGCTTTACAGTGAGTGTTTTTCTCTGAATAATATGCAAGAACATAGAAAAGATCCTTTACATAAAATCATGCCTATTTTGGATCGATGAATGAAGCAATAATTGGCTTCAAATGTATGCAGTAATATATGTCGATGAAACCAACTAAATGGGGAAAGAAATCATAGGTATTAGTGGACAGCAGAAATGGCAACCTTAAAGTTTCTGGCAACTGGTAGAAGTTTGGGAGAATGCTTCAACTGAAAACTAAACTGACACTGCGCTGCGAGTTGCTCAAACTGCTCTTTACATTTACACATACATTCTCATGATGTGTGATGCAACACGACGTGACTCATTTATCGATTATATGTTGCTTCAATTTGCTTTTACAGACAAAACCTTTTGTATGGGGGCCCCACGAACCTATACAATTAGATTTTAGGAAATAAATTAATAGAGCTAGAATTCAATTAAAAAAATTGTAGGAGAAATGAAGTTATGTGTATATTGTTCGAAGCAATGAAAGAAAACTCCATTAGGATGTGAAATTAAGACATTAAGCGTAAGAATGTAGTCTTGCATTAAACAAATAAACATTTTTTGTAATTACATACACAACAAGTATAACTATATTTTGCTTTTTTTTAATTATAAGTCTTATGGTTATAGTTTTCTATTTGGCCAACTTTCGGTACATTTACCGAAAATGAAAAATAGCACAAAGGGTTAATATAAAATTATATCACATATAAGTGCGTCAAAGAGTTCAGTTTTCTAATGATTTCTAGTAAGAACTTTTAATATAAAATAGTACGTACCTGATATGTAGGCCAAAACTTTGCTTTTACTTGATCTGTGGCTGCTTCGACTGTTTTACCTTCCAGTAAGCTCATGCCGAAGAAGAATGATGTCATTGCAAATGGACCATAGGTAACTTGTTCTACAAGTGCCTGAAAAAATTCGTACATTGAGATAACATCATTACTAAATGAAAAAAAATTGTTTATTTCTCAAAAAGAGTAACTGGGCTAACATGATCCACACCACAATTCTCTATGGTATAGAGATATAGTATATTTTTTGCTAGAAATATGCTTTTTACTAATCCAGAACATTAAGATTATCAGAGTATATGTGGAAGTTTCAATTTTGAAAACAGGAAGACATGTCATTGACATATATTTTAAATAATAATCGCTCCAAATTCAAACTCATTGGCAGTAAACTTTAAATAATATATATTGATATTCTTCCAGGCGGGCAGAAAAAACCTCTCAGCCATCGATTTAATTAATATTACTTACAGATGAAGGACACATGTAGAAGAATAATTGTGGAATACCATCTAGACCAGTACCATCACACTGTACACATTCACATCAGTTACACTTTATATCATGTTTATTTATTTATTTATTATAAGAATAAAGATGATTAGTAAATATAATACAGAAATTTATTTTTGTCCCATAGTAGAAGACAAATTCACATTTAAATAGCAATTACTGATACATAGTAAATAGTGTAGCCAACTCTACTTTGAAACACTGTGTTAAGCTGAATTTACTACAACCCTAAACAGAAATTAAATTTTTTTTTTCTTGAATAATCTCAAGCTTTGAAAAATACCTCATAATCTAAATACCCCAGCAAACTGTTAAAGCCCACCATTATTCTTGACATAAGAGAGTTCAAACCTAGATTAGTTCAAACTGCAGATCCATAAAATGTTTTGCCAAGTGTTGAAGTTCGGAATGTTAAAACTAAGCGATTCTAACATCTCCGGTTAGTCTAAATAATTATTAATTAATTTATATGAAGTGGCTATTTCCAAAAAGATTCTGCTCTGTCTTAAGAAAGTGTTTAGGGTTTTTGAATAATTTTATTTGATGAATTATGAAGGCAAAATTTGAAATTTAATTATTTAAGAAATTTTACCTGAATTGGGAAACAGGCCCATATTACACAACCATGGTCAAGAATGCTCAATTGTAAAGTGATAATAAGGAATTAACATTATGATATTCTTTTGTAAATCTAATTATAAATCCTGGGGTTTTAAACGGTTTACGAACTATTCAATCGATGTGTGAGATAAATGAAATGGTTGAAACGTAAAGCACACCAAGATCCCTCACCTCCACATCATTATTTAATTGTTGTTTACATGTTGTTTATAGTATAGTTTCGGCGTACTTTGCTTTCGTTTCTTGTAAATAATATTATTTTACATTTATTAATGTTTAAATATAATTTACTTATCCTACAGTAATGAGAAAATCTATTTCAAGTTCAAACTAGACCTGAAGGCTATCAGTATATTTTGGCATTGTTTTGGAAACTTTTAAATATTCCACAAATAACAAACAACATTGAAGTATATAATTCATAAAACGATTGAAAAAAATTGGTCCTAAATCCCAACTTTGAGGCACGGCAGAACTTACAAAAATGTATATAGATTTATTTTTTTATATTTGATTCGGCAGACAAGGAACAGGCAGTGACGGAGGCTGGGAGCCTGCCAGGGGCCTTACAGGATCTCTGCCTATTAGCCCCCTTAACTCGCCAACCTCCCAAACACTTATACCACACCAGGATTCGAACCCAGAACCTTTCGCGCCACAGTCGGCATCTCTAACCACTGAGCTATAGAGGCTGGTTGTATGTATACAGATTTTAAATAATATCGACCGGACCACCGCTCTATATAGTGTCAAATAAAAATTTTGTTTAAATACATTGACATTTGTAAATGCCATGCTAGTAATTAATTATAACAATTCTTGTGTAAGACGCAATGAAAAATCTTGGTTGAATAATAAATTTTGTTGTCTGGCAACTTCTACACACACAGGGTATAAGTGCCTCGCACAGGGTCCAGAACGGTTGAGAACTGGCTACATTTTTCGGGTATTTTTTATGTTGCCCACCACAAGGTACAATAATACTTCAAATTGAGCAAAATGCAGCCAAAGTATTATTTCCAACACTACACAACCATTGTGTCAATGATCAGGTGCACCTTCAAATAATAATTCAAAGTCAAGCTAACACCAACTCAAGTAAAATTTACATAGTGCAATTTGTGCAGACCATAAGAAAAATAGGACCCGACACCTATATGATTATGTATTAAAGAGACATGTTATAGAACATCCCTAATTCAAGCTGACAATCAACAAATACAAGCTTGAAAAATTCTGTTAAACGATAACATTAGTTTGACCATTAGGTAGAGAACTGAAAGAACCTCGCTTAGATGATAAGAAATTTAAAAACTTTTACCCACAACATATTCAATTCTATAAATATGATTTAATTAATACTGTTGCTTCCCTTATATTTTTAAGATTAAACGAATAGTTCTCCTTCCCTACTTGATTTGAGTCAAATATAACCATATATAACATATAGCTCATGTATATGTAAGCTTTGGAAGCTCGATTAGGACGTAAAATGAGTTTAGGTCGGACAGTGGCCGCTTGGAACCGCTACACAGCGAAGAGTAGGGAGCAG
>JAUIMW010001379.1:0-12760 GCA_033557785.1 Enochrus cinctus
TTTAATGGATAATTATTACTTAAAAATGCCGTTTTAATTTTGTTTAAAATTTCATTTTTAAATTCAACAGCTGAAATTTTGAAGCATTTATCTATGGTGTAATTGAGAATGTTCGTTTTTTATGAGATGCAATGGTTAGAGTCAAAGTGTGAGGGTCTTTTTGGTACCATTTGATTTTTTTGATTATTGTTATTAATTACTAAAGTGTCTAAATTTGTTAAAGAATTATTATGTTATGTTTCGAAAGTGAATTAAATTATTGTTATAACTGTTAAATATAGAAAAAATTTCGTCAATTTTGTTTAAAGGATAAATAGTTATTATATCATCATGTTTAATTTTTAATTTTTTTAACAAATGTAAAACTATACTATCGATGTTGCTATGATTATGTGAGATAAACAGTATAAGTTAAATAAATATAGCACACTTTCCAATAAAAAACACAATAATATAATGAAGGATAATTTAAATTAAATAAAACGTGGTACAATTTTGAAGTTACGACCGCAAGCTCTAAAACTGTGATTTAATTTTATTTTACTTAAAATATTAGATATAGGTAATTTCAGTTTTATCTCAATAATTGATTTTAGCTAAAATTATTTTTCGGGAATCCGATCTTTAATGTTTAATTAAAAATATAGTTCCTAAGTTAACTTGATTCTGCACTTTAAAAAAATCAAAAAAATTACTTTCAACATACAATATATTTTCCATCTTTGTCTAAATCGTTTGAAATATATTTCCTTTGTGTATAATATGACGTCATGTCCACAACTTGGTAAACTATCGAATATTGGAGAAGGGGAACGGCTTCAAACAAGCGTCGCTGTGTGCAAAGCGCCCGCTCGTCCAGTTAGTTTCCTGTCTTCGTTTAAACATTACGGTTCTCAGTTTCACCATGGCTGACATCTCGAAAGAGGATCTCAAAAAAGAAATTACCGGTAAGTTTCTTTTTTACTTTATTTAAATGATTGAAAATTACGAAATTATTAAAACTGGGATTGCATTTTTTTTCTAAACAATTTTTCCTAGTATTATTTTAGAGGTTTACAGTGAAAATCAAGGTATTTACTCTTTACCCTAGCATACATCTAGTTGCCGTATACAAACAATGGCCATAGGACGCTTATGTGATGTGTATAGAACGTTGCCGCAACATTTTCAGAAATATCATAGTTTATATGCATCAATTTTCAAAAAATCGTTAATAAAAATAACGTAAAATTTTTTTTCCTATTTATGTAGGTGTTTATCTCCTTTGTATTTTACGTATTTTAAGATTTTTTTTAAACAAATGGGTGTTAGTTATAACTTCACTTATTTTCAATAGTAAATAAAAATAATATAAATGAATTTAATTTAAATAAACAAGAAAGGAAATTCATTTTTCAATTAAATCTTATGAAATGGCATCCTTCACGAAAAATGTTTTAGCGGCACTTAATATTATTGGTGGAGATTTAACTTAAACTTACGTTGTACGTTACACCTATTGATAGATTTGAAACATTTTTTAATGGATAGGCATTTTCATTACTTTTTTGTTTTTACATATTGGTGTTTTGTTTAAGGCATCGTTAACTTTTGAAATGTAATGGCTATTTTTATAGCACATATAAAAAGCGTTGCCGTTATGATCTGTTTCATAGGGCGGAAAATACCGATTCAGAATTTGAAATGTAAACTCGGTATAAATTTAAGTTCTCTTTAAAAAGGACAGGTGCCGATATGTGTTTGTAAACGAACACGCATTATTTCTAAGGATTTCTCCCGACCGAGCGGTGAATTTTAAAGATTCTGTATAAAACCTTCAAGAGGTTAAATTTTACAGATTTTAAATTTCACGTTTTAATAGCACCACAAATTTTGGTTTTCATCCTTTTTTATGACAAATTTAGACATATGTATTTAAAAATAATTATTCTAATTTATTACAATAATAGTATTATATATGTGATTTTATGGTACTTCTTTTCTTAAATCATTTACTATAGTACCTCTTACTTCTAATACATGTTTTAAACAATTTTTTTCTTCTTCATGAAGTGGCAACTCTCCTTTTCGAAATAATCTCTGCTTCAATACGTCTGCTTAACAGGTCCACTATATCTGCAGAGTTCCTATTACTTCTATTTCATTCTCTTAAGCATTTTTTATTTGGATTCTCCACTCAACTAATTCATCTATTATTAAAATTTTCTTCTACCCTATTCTTTTCTCCGTTACCTTTCTAAGACAATAAGTCAGACTATATATAATTTATATATCACAATTTGTAAAATTCCCGTAATTTTTAAAATTTAGGGATTTATGTTTTGTTTATTTAATTTTCTAAAGTAACGGCATTAGCATTTAGTATAATTATTTTGCGTTCCCTTTGTTTCAATTTTCGGTTATTCTACTACCCATCTGTCACTTTAGTTCAGGTAATTCTATAAATACATAGCTAATTGAATAAAGAGTACCCCTTGTGTAATTTTAAAAAACATATATAAAAAAGAAATTAGAGCAATTAATTAAATTTTTGATTATTGTGAAATAAAGATGTATTAATTAGGAATTTTATTTAAGCTATTTTGAAAGATGCTGACTTAGCTTCTACATCAGCTAAAAAAGTTCGGCAACAACTTGAGGAGAAATTGGACTGTAGTTTACAATCTCGCAAAAAGGAAATTGATGATCTTGTAATGGAGTTTGTCAGTTCCAAAGATAAAAAGAAAGGAGGAAAAAAAGGTGATTCAGAGGAAGAAGAAGATGAAGAAGAGGATGAAGATGAGGTATTTAATAATATTTATTTTTTATATAGGATATTCAAATAATTATTTTTAATTTTTTTTCTAAAATTGGTTTATTTTAATGGTAGATTTTATGTATTTAACTATATGACATATATCAGGTGTCCCATTTTTAAGTACAATGACTTTAAGGGGTGATAAGTACATGAAAAAATATGGAAAAAAGTTTAATAAAAATATGTCTTGGGAAGCCCCGTTTGGAAGCTATTCCACTCTGAAGATGATCTTTATATGGAGGTTTTTAATCATATCTTTTTTATTTATCATTAGATAAGATTGATATTTCACAGAGTTCATTAATTATGTGATATGGTGTACAATTACAATTTTGCATCATCACCAGGGGCGTTGATATGGGGAGGCACAAGAAAAAAATGTGTGAATATTTAATATTATCTACACAACATACAATTTGTATTATACCAATAGAAAGATTGAATCATTTTTCGTAAAAAATATCTCTTGGAAATAAGAAAGCTACAAAGAAAAGAGAATTGTTGTATATCAGCTATTGTGCATGGCACATGCGAGAGTTTGACTAGGCTCCGCGCACTGCTAATTAGTGCAAAGAACAGCTGATATGGATAGATGAATCTGCCATTTATCTTTTTTTTTTTCATTTAACATAAATAAGATATCTTGAAAAATGTTCGTAACTTGTAAAATAAGTAAACTACAAAGAAAATTCTGCCAAAGCACTAATTCACATTGAGTTAAGACAAAAGTTCATGTGGACTGCGGAAGGTTCCTTATAAATAACGATTTTCTTAAATGGTTTAAATGTTATGCAAAAAAACTTAATAAATAGCTTAAAAATATTTTTTATTTTTCACAGTAAGAACCTAAGGGCTATGAAAGAAAACTCTTTGACCTTTCAGAAAATGACTAAAGGGATGAAACTGTTGAAAAATTAAACAAAGAAATAGACACGATTGTGATTTTTGTTGTAATTATTACGATCACACACGTATACAAGTATCGTTGTACCTACATTGTTTTTAAATTAATTCATAACAGTGCTAATGTATTTTTTATAAATTCTTGTCAAAACTACCTACTTAAAATGAAAGCATTCTACCTTGTTTAAAACATTTGAAAAATTGGTTATCGAAAATGCCTCCCGTTTCGCCAAATGCGTAATTGAACCCTTCTCGTAAATGATCTGCTGATTTCTCTTAATACGGTCTGTTCAGTTTATTTCTTCCACTGCAAGAATAATTCTTTCCCTTAAAATAGCTTCATTCAATGGGGTTTACATTAACATGCACTTTTAGATCCCCCAGAAATAGAAATCCTACGCATTTGAACCGGGTTGACGGACAGGCCTCCTAGCAAATCCACCTCGACCTATCCACCTATTTGGATAAATTTTATCCAAATAGTCTCTAACAGCACTGCTAAAATGGGGTCGTGCTCCATCATGCATAATTCTCATGTCCCTTATGTACTGCAGACGTACATAATACATACATGCCTTTTCTCTAAGGCCATATGAAGAGAATGGTGAAACTCCCCAAAGATTTCTGGGAATCTGGCTAAACAGCAGATTAAACTGGGCCTGTCACATTAAGCAGGTGCCGCAGAAGATAGCAAAATCCCTTTATATGTTGGGTATAGTTTCTCGGGTGACAAATGGAAATGTGAGTAGAGCTGTATATTTCATCTTTGTGCACTCACACATATCCTATGGCTTGATATTGTGGGGAGCATCGCCAGACGCGACTAGAGTGCTCATTTTGCAGAAAAGAGCTTTGAGGGTGATGGCAGGTGCATCATCAAGAGATTCATGCCGACCACTGTTTAAGCATTATAAAGTGATGACCGTATACTCTGCCTATGTTTATCAGTGTTTATTTTATGCAAGGGATAACTGTTGCATTTTCAGCCGTGGTAGAGATGTACATGACCACGATACAAGATCTAGCTATAATGTTTGCATACCTTTCCATCGACTCACTCTTTCCATGGGAAGTTTCAGTGCGATGTCCATGAGATTCTTCAACAAATTACCAGAATCAATGCAGATGCAACCGCTTTTGCAGTTCAAGAAATATATAAAGGATTGATGGTCAGTGAGGTTTTATATAGTGTCCAAGAATTCTTTTATGTGATTGTATAATAATGTACTTATATATTCTCTGAATGAATATTTGTATATACTTTTTTGTACTGATGTGAAAAAGCTTTTGTTAAACACCGAATAAAATTATTATATTATTATTACATCCAGCAAACCTGGCAGTTGAATAAATTCTAAATACGCATGCGTAATATAACTACCTACTTTACCGGCATGTCAATGTCATTGTATGCAAGCCATTACGTTTAACCTACAAAGTGTCTTGTGCTTTAAAAATAGTAGTAGTTTTTGTTGCTTGTTTAGTTGTCGTTAAGCGTATTTGTGAGTAATGGATACCAAGCCGAAAGGAATAAAAAGACGCGATGAATCTATAAGAAAATTTCGCAAAGTTTTGAAGAAGAAGGCGGACCATCTAAAAAAAACGTTCGGAGTGCCGACAATAAATTCGTGGACCATGCTCTTTTCACATGGTTTAACCAAAAACGAGCCCAGAGCCAGCCAGTAAGTGGGGTTGTGTTGAGTGTCAATGCTCAACATTTTAATGAAAATATTAAAGCTTCCCAGGGATGGCTTCGTAACTTTAAAGCGAGGCATGGGATACGACAACTTTCTCTTCAAGGAGAATCACTCTAGGCAGATGTGACTGCAGTCGATTCATTTAAGGACAAATTTCAGCAGGAAATTGCCGAAGGAGTTTAGGACAGAGATTACATATATAATGCAGATGAAACAAGACTTAATTTGGAAGACACTGCTTTGTAAAACATTAGCTGGTAGCAGGAAACTCTAGTGCCAGGCCATAGAATGAAGAAGGATCGAGTAACACTATTAGTGTGTTCAAATTTAATGGGTATCCACAAAAGTCCCCATACTTGTTATAAGGAAATTAAAATGCCCAAGACCATTTAAATCGTCAACATTACCAGTTCATTATTTATCACAAACAAGTGTGTGGACGAATAAGACCCTCTTTACCGAATGGTATGATACATTTTTTATCCCCGAAGTAAAACGTTTCCACGAAGAAACTGGATAGGTTGGAGCAAACAACCAAACAGAAGAACCAACTGCCAAGAAAAACGAAGGACATAATACCTCCCATAAAGAAGCACTGCAGTACACAACTTCATTGTTAAGTGGGATGGAGAACCAATAACCACCTAATGATTCAACGGAAATTTTAATTGTCATTAATTTTTTGAATAAGATCAAAAATTATTTTGACAAATAAAAATAGTTTTAAATGTATGGACTTTTCTTTTCATACTTTATATTTATTAAAAAAAAAAATTTTTAATAGTTTTGAACGTTGGAAAATTAGCTATTTGTTTTTTAAATTTTACTTTACGTGAAATAGATAAATTATTTCAATGTTTCAATAGAACTTACTATCTAGTATTATATTAGCAAAAATAAACTATTTAGCTATTCATTTATTATGTTCATAATTAATTTCTTGGAAAATCAAGGCAAGAGTGGATTTTAGTATATATATTTTTTTTAATTTGAATAGAAATAATCGATCAAGACTACATAATAAAAATCTCAAATTTGTGCGAACAATTAAAACAGGTTTATTTTAAAAATCGTAAACATAACCTAATATGTCATTAGCAAAGTTTCAAAAGTGAAGTCACCGATGGCGCCACTAAGAACTCTTCCAGTTTGGAAAGCGTCCTTGAGTTCCCGAATCCGTTCTTAAACCGGACTCATAATTCTGTTGCCAATAATACCTGCTTAACCCTTTGCTGGGTTCTTTAACATACGAGACTTTTAATTTCAATTTTTGTCAGTCCTCTTCTTGAAGATATGTTTGACTTTAACCTTTTTAAAGAGTACAGTTGTAACCCCCTCCCATGTTTAACGTGCCCTATACGACTCTCTTCTTGCAGCCCCCTGCATACACGTAAGATATTCTCATAGTGCGACCACTGGTTTAACTGTTTTCAAGTCAGTGTAAGATATTAGTTTTACGATGTCTTCAAAATCACTAGGTTTTTTGCTTATTGTTCTCGTAGTGCAAATAAATGTGTAAAAAAAGTGCCATCAAGACTACATAATAAAAATTGTATGTAAAAATTACCGTAATACCGATGACGAACATTCTTCTCCAAATTAATTAATGTTTTTTTTTTGATGACTTATTAATAAAATTAATAATAAATAACATCTTCACTGCATTTACTAAATATTTCCTTAAACTGTCATAAACCCTTTTATACGAGAAAATCTCATGCACGACCACTCGCGTTACAACTGGTCTAGCGACCACCGGGTTAATTGATACTAAACTCCAGAAATTGGTACAATTAGAATAGCTATATTTCAAATTAAAAAACTAATTTTGTAGAATTTACTTTTATATGTATAAAAAATTATAATTTAAAAGTTTATCTTTATTTTAATTTAATTAGTTTTTTATTGCAACGTTCCGCGCTAAAACACTAATAATCACTCGGGAGATACTTCGCAACCTTTACCACTGACTGTAAAAACAACTGAAGAAGCTGAAGAAATAGTCTAGCTCAAAAAAAACCAGATGATTTCTGAGAAAGTAATTCTCAACTGAATGAGAAATTCCCTGGAAGTATAAATTAAAATTTAAAAAAATATATATATAAAAGGTGCAATTGTAATTATTATTTGATAATAAAATGCTTTAAAAGTAACTGTGCACGTAAACGTCTTTAGCTACTACCCGTACGCTTTGCCCCGCAAGCAGAAATAAAAATTCGTATGCTTTCCAAGCTGTGCTTTGAGAACTGCCTAAAATAATGCATTCTGCTTTATGGAGTTTTTGAAATTAAGTTATTGTACATCAAATTAAATAAATTACCTGTATGTTGCAACATCATAAGTACTTATCTAACCGATTATCATCTATCATATGCAATGTTTATTCCTCCTGTCCTACCACCATCAATGTGTTTAGAGGCTGTAATTTGCCACTGAAAATCATTCGTTGCACGAAAGAGGCGAAAGTCCGGGCTTGAGGATAATGTACTTGTGGAAAAAAGATTGGCATTAAGTCTAGCGGTTGCAGTTGCATTGCTTTCTACTTCACCGTAAATGATTATCATGTACTCATTATTTGTCAATACTTGAGCCATGATTAAATGTCACAGCTAAACAATAAAGAAGTAAAGTTAATACAAAATTACACTAACACTAAAGTTTACATTATTACTAAAGATATAAAATTAAAACCAAGTTAATAAACAAAAATATGGCCCTTATGGCGCCCATGCCTATCACTAGACTGAGGGAATTGGGCATATTAGTACGTACCTATCATGGAAAGTCAGCTGGCTCATCTAAATGATATTTATCAGAAGTCCCAAATCTGTTTTACTTATCTGTTTTTTATGATTCAAAATTTTCTAAAATTGTATTAGACTTTTTGTCACTTTTTTAATACGTATACTCATTTAAAAAATGTTTTTGCTCAAAAAATATGAATTTTACAATATTTTGCGAATTTTCAAAAAGACCTTGGACTTTTGTTAGTCTATATCTACTTGTGGTGGAAATTAGTTCAGATCGATAAAAATGATTATGTGTAGGAATCTTAAAATTATTGTAAAATGTGAAATACAGGGTTATCAAAATTCTCGATGGAGTCGCTAAAGATTAATGAATATTACATTCTTAGAAAGTTTAAAACTTTCAAGCAACGTGAAGTTTTTAGGGGGTGACCAGCTCTACATTTTTAAATAGCAATCCCTGATAATTTTTAATAAATTTTAAAGTAGAGGCAGTCCAGCAGCATAAAATTATTATTTAAATATCGTTATTCCCAAGTTATGTATGGATATGCGACCATTTTTGTAGTGGTATTTTTAATTCACGTATACTTACAATATATTTAACAATTGACATATGGAAACATTAAAAAAGTTTAGGTTAAAAAATTAAATAATTTTTGATTTACTGAGTTTTAACTGAATAACTAAATTTACACGCAAAACCCCCGCGTTCGGCACAATTCTGCCGTGAAATGTACCCGCATACACTGTGTTAACGACTTGCCCCAGAAAATTCAGTCTCCCTCAACGTGCCTCTATGCTGCTGACATTTCCTTGTTGAGTGAAAGAAAAAACATTGATGAAGTTAATATGAAAACAATGGAAATTTTGGCAAGAGAGATAAAAGATGATTCGATACTAATTAACTGCAAATGAATGAAACAAAAACTAATCAATTCACCTTTTGTGCTAAGAAGAATAACTGAGTAACAATCGAACCGTTGATATATTTACAAAATGCTTCTGTGTTTAAAGGTCCCTAAAAAACATTGAACAATGAACTTTTAGAGTATGTATTATTATTATGTGTGTGTACAAACAAATAAGTGATGAAATCTAAAACTTAACTACCTTGCTACTATGGCAGACGACACAACTGATGTTTCGAAACATCCTAAACAAGTGATCGTCTTCCGTTACAAAGTAGAAGGAGAAAAAATTGTTAATTTTTTTTTGTAGCCTTGGTTCAATAACCTCGTATTATACGCACTTTAATTCTAATAGTAGTGTTTGAAAACAGAGATATTTTGAAACATTGTGTTGAATGTGTTCAAAATAGAAAAAATATAATAATTGTACAAAATGCTGCAAGCTTACTTCACATTTTAAAAGAGTATTTAAATTTTTGGTCACAATTTTTCTAAAAAGACATAAGTTAGATCTCTAAGCATTTATAATGCAGTGAAAGAATTTTGCAAAATCATTTTTGAAAAAAAAAGTATTCCTTCACTTGACTATACACTTGATTTTTTAAACGAGATAACAATATAGCAGCGAAGGAAGTGGGCGATTTTATTATACACCAAATAAAGGAACAGTTTCGCTTCACAAAACACTTGTCTACAGCAAAATTGTTTTCATTGTGTATTTATTTATTTAACTAAGCAAAATTGTGAATGCATGTCCAGCCTTATATAAAGTTTTGTCCGGTTTTATGAGTTTATTTTAAACTCTAATATCTCAGTGAATAATTAATCAATTTAATCGAAATAAGCTCCATTTGAATCAGTGCACTTTTACCAACGTTACACAAGTCAATTAATTCCATCGGTATAAAAATTGAGTGCTCAATTTTCAGTTGGTGATTTGTGAAATGTGCAGACGGGTATTGTTGTGGAGTGGAATCGCACCTCTTCTATTGACCAGTCCTGGCTTCTACTGACGCAAGGCACCAGAAGTATAACTAGAATAGCCTGCTATGAAAATAATTCTGGCAATGTTTGTACTCGATTGTTTAGGAATTACATAATGAGAAAAAAGAAGGGAAAGCCAAAGAAACACGGAGATATTGTCGCTATATGGAAAAAAAAGTGAAATCACCAAAAATAAGATGAAGAAAGTAACCAAATACTATGCAGATTGTGTTGGCTATCCGCATGTGTCTGGACTGTTTTAACCACAAACATTATTAATAAACAAGTTGTTTAGTTATGTATATTCATTCTTAAAGAATTGTATTTTTAGTTCAATATATTTTCTGAAACTATAAGAATTTCATTGTGGACAATCATTAAGTAAAATAAATTTTTGTAACCCAATGTAAAATACACAAAATGCAAAGAGTATTCACTGTAGAAAGATCACTCCATAAAATGAAAGTATACCAGCGGACATTATGACCACCAAAATATGCGGATTTTGTCTCTTGATTGGACATAATGGTCGCCATGAAGCTCAATCTGTTAAATCACCATATAGTTTTATAAATATCCCCCTTCTATATCTTTCACTCACAAAAGGATGTACCCACAACTTCTTCTTTGTCTTCCATTTTCTTATGATGGCGACGAGTGTATGCAATTATAGCTGATACCTCTTCTGCGTCCATTTTTATAATGACGATCGGCTGGCCACCTTCAGGCTATTTTGACTGGCTACAGGTATTTTTAGTTGACTACTTTGGCTGCGTCGTTGACTACGAACTATTGGCTTCTCTGTGTGCAACCGCCCTAAGCCGCACCAGACCAGATCCAGGTGCAAAAGTTCATAAGCATACTGACCAACCCTTTTTTTGCTACTTTTATTTTTATTATTATTTATTTATATTATACTTACAATTAGTTAGCATATTTTACAAATCTATTATTTTGCACATTTTGTATCGAATTGGAAATGAACGTGGCAGATTCAAGCCAAATTGGAAGGCTGTGGGCCACACAATCAGTTCCTGGAAATGTCCATCCAACAACGGAAATGAGTTTTTAATTGTATTCCCAATACTTGATGCACTTTATTTAAAATCGTGTGATAATCGTAGATGTGCGACATTCAAACGAATTTTCATATGTAATTAGTATCTTCAGTTGATTTAAGGAACTCTAAAGCAAATTTAACAACAAAATAAACGTCTCTAGGCAGGCGTAAATAAAACCTGCTGTTTGTTTATAAAAAAGGAACCTCTGCTTCATCAGTAACATCATCTGAAGGTTCATATTCCATTTCAGTAACGTGTTCTGGTTATGTTATAGAAGAGTCGTTATCTATGACTATTTTAATATTATCAGTGGCTTTTAATAAATTATCTGTCATTTTTCCACATACATTTGTTACGCCTGTTGTTGACGTTATTTTATTATATTTAAATTTTTTATATCCACAATTACAAGTTACGGAACGACCATTTATTTAAAATTTATATTTTGTAATATTAAAATATCACATTATATTTTAATAATGACTGGACACATTGCTGCGTTTATCTTCAAATGATCCTCACAACAATATAAATGTGATTTGGTAGGAATTAAACCAACCAACACTATTTACCATTTTCTTTGGCCCTGAAACAAATATTTTATTTGGTGCGCTTACACTATTATCACTTTTTTACAAAACAATAATGACGTACCATTTTTATAATTAACAGCCATAGAATACTTATAATAGCCACAAAACAAATTTACATTTAGTTACAGTTACTTAACATCAAATTACATGTTTACCATGTGCTTACATTCTGTCAAAATAATGGTTTCTCCTTAGCATTGTCATCTACAGTGTTGCTCTCTGCTGATAAATCGAACATTTTGAGTGATGGCATGTAAAATGGTGGAATTTTGAACGTGTATATATTTCAATATTCATTACATTAATATTAAATATTGTGAATAAATAAAAGGTGAACAAAAATTTACCGATGCAAAAAAGTTGGCATAATTTAATTTCATAACTAATAAAATTTCATAAGCTAATTTAATTACCATTGTAATAGTATTTACTAATAATAATTTTTGCAAATAATAGGAAGAAGAATCAGAAGAAGAGAAAAAACCTGGCAAACGTGGTTCTACTGGGAAAAAACCTCCTGCAAAAAAAGCTAAGAAAACTTCAGAGGATTCTGATGCAAGTGAACCATCTGATGCGGAATCCGAAGAAGAATATTCTCCAAAGAAATCAAAACCAATTAAGACCCGGAAATTACCTCCTAAAAAGAAGAAGGGTTCTGACTCTGATTCTGATGAAGATTGGGGCAAAAGCAAGAAAGGAAAACGCGGGGTAAGTAGTAAAATAATATTAGGGTGATCAAAATTCTCTGTTTATTCTTCGAATCAAAAGAAAATATTTTCTGATCTATTTTTAAATAACCCTCTTTGTTAATAACCTTTTACCATCTGCGGAACAAAAGTGGCAGTGGTAAAAAAAACTATATATATATATAAAGATATATTTATACATATATATATATATATAAAGATATATATATACATATGTATATATATATATATATATATATATATATATAAATATATGTATATACATATATATAGATATATATAAATATATGTATATATATATATATATAGATATATATATATATATATATATATATATAAATATATGTATATATATATATA
>JAUIMW010001380.1:0-12760 GCA_033557785.1 Enochrus cinctus
TATGATGTATGGGACTAGCCAGTTAGTTTGTGGATCTAAACGCGAATCAACGAGTTTTCTACTGTTATTGCAATTCACTTTGTTTGTGTGTGGTGTATCAGTATATTTGGTGTATAATATGGAATATTCAAACGCAGAATTGGCTGATATTCATTTGATGTATGGGACAACTAATGGAAATGCACAAGAGGCAGTTAGATTATATGAACAAAAATTTTCCAACAGGCGAATTCCAGATTGGCGAACATTTGTTCACTTAGATCAAAGATTTCGCGAGGAAGGCATTCATTCTTTAAGACTCAATGCGAGGAGACAAAGGAGTGTTCTAATGTTAAATGCAGAAGAAAACATTTTGAATTTGGTAGAGAAAAATCCAACAATTAGTACAAACAACTGCATAATACCGGCGTATCGCAATCCTCGGCATGGAGAGTATTACGGGATGAAGGGCTCCATCCATACCACTACCGAATAGTGCAGGCGTTAACAGATAATGACTTTCCTTTAAGAAATAATTTTTGTGATGGTTGTTACAGCAGAAAGAGACAGAGCTTAATTTTATTAATAGTATATTGTTCTCTGATGAATCGACATTTGGAAGAAGTGGTATTTTCAATCAAAGAAATGACCATGCATGGGCACATGTCAATCCACATGCTATTCGACAAAACCACTTCCAAATATTTAGACAGCAGTGATCAATAAATAGGACCATTTGAATTGCCGGAACGCTTAACGGGCAATGACTATTTATATTTTCTGCAATATGATTTAGATGACCTTTTGGAAAATGTTCCATTAGCCCTGGTAGATGGAATTCCAATTGGCAAATATTGGGGGCATTAGAAGACAAATGTTGGGTCGAGTGCGATTGTATTATCAAAAAAATGGGGCTCATTTTGAACATCTCCTATAACTATAAAAAATGTAAACATCGCATGGAGATGTATTTTATCCCGCGATAAAAAAAACTTAACAAATCTTGCTTTATTAATTAGGTAGTCAAATTTATTTATTTTCGTAATATTTCACTGACAAATAACAAAAGTTATTTTTTAAACAAATATTATTTCCTTAAAATTATGCTGAAAGTATTGTTTTAACGTATCTTCCTTTCGTATTGCATATTACAAACAGATGGCCACACTCTATTAACACGTACGTTTTTTTTAACCCCGTTCTCTCGTCTACGGTAATTCTTGAATAGAGTCGTAAATAAACCGCATGCGTTGAAGACAAACAATGTTTTCTTTCATTTTACATTATGTCAAGTTTAACATATCATATGTATTTATACGTCCGCACCTATTGCAGTGATACCAAAACCATTGAATTTAGTGTAAATTTAATTTTTTTTTTATTTAAAAAAAATTTTAAGGTTGTATTTTCAATATCCACCAATAAACAAATGCTTTGTTGAATTTTCGACTATAATTTTTGAATCACCTTGTATAATCGATCTCATGGCGGTAACATATATTTCAAAACTTTTATACAGGTTTCCGCCTAAAATTAGAAATAAATTTATTTAAAATCTTAATAAAAAAAATTACTAGATATTATCGATTTGCATATCCCTTATACTACTTATAAACCTAACATTATCATATGGATAAAACACAGGATTATATGTTTATATTACGTTCTTTTAAAAAATCATATAGCAAAACTCTGTTCTGTCTAGGGCTTATAAGTGCAAAATATTAATTGGTAACTCGACTTTCATTTTCGCCAGTCAGCAGCTAAGCTGAGTTGAAGAATATATGGCCGAGTTCTGCTATCGAGGTGCGATCACATTCGCAGTATGAGTCCGGAAAAAAATCTTTATTTTAAAATGATGTCTGTACATACCTCTAGCACAAGTCTGTTACTTCCTGAACACACTATATTGTCTTTATTTGGAATCTATTTGCCAAAGTGTTTCTTCTGTAGTAAAGTAAAGTAAAATTTATTAATTACAGTTAGGGTAACATGATCACTATTATTTACAAACAAATATGGAAATTAAGTAAATATGGACGCAGCATCCCACCTAAGCGAAACGCTTGTGTTCTAGAGTACAGCGTCCCCCTCAAGCCTAAAATGCATATTAAAATTATCAAAAATAACATATTTGTTAAAATACAGAAAAAAAAATGCCAACTCTCCCGCCGCTTCTACAAATTTAATAAGTCCCGCAGTTTTCAATTTTGTTATGTTTGCTGCTACAAAAGCATGTAACATCTTTTTAAAATTGTTTCCACTCGCCTTAATGCTACCAGGTACAAGGTTATACATATTCTTACCCGCCACTAAAACTTACTGCTGATAGTTTTTGCCTGCATGATGTGTAACTGACCTTTCTTGTATCGTGTTTATGAATTCTTCTATAATGGTCTTTTATTGTTTTCTGTATTAATGTTATAGAGGATTCAATGTATAATTGTCTTATATGGAATACTTGAGCTTCTTCAAATAGCTTTTCGGTTGAATACAGTTTTTTTGTTTGCTGAGGTTTACTTTTAGGGCATATTTGTGCACTATCTCAAGATTTTTTATATTATTTTGATATGCCCCACCCCAACATACAATTGCATATCTGATAATGGATTCTGTCAACTCATAGTATATGCTGTTCAGAGTATTTTTCTCAAGTATATGAGTCGATTGTTTGTATTTATAAATTGATTTTTTTTTATTATATCTTAATTATGGTCTTTTCAAGTGAGATGTTGGTCGATTATTACACCCAAATATTTATAATTTGTGTATTTAGCAATCAATTCGCAGCCACAGTTTATGCGTTTGCAGTTTCTGTCGTGGATTTGTAGTCCCACAAAGACAGGGATCTTAGGCGACGTCAATGAAAAAGTAACGAAATTAGATTTTTTTTATGTTTAGGGTCGTCTGCATATAGAAAAAGCTTGCCTTCTATCGTTTGATAAATTGTCAATGTATATAAGGTAAAATACTGGGCCTAGTACCGTTCCCTGGGGAACACCGGTTTTAATTTTTAGTTCAGAACTGATCTCAGAGTTAATTCTTACGTATTGTTTTCTATTCTCAAGATAGTTTTCAATAAATTTTAACGGCAATCCTCTTATGCCAACCTCTTCTAATCTCTCTAGTAACAATGTGTGCGAGACGGTATCAAATGCTTTAGCTAAATCTAGAAAAGCTGCCATCCACTTTTGTTTATTCACATTGGTTTTCACTGCATCCACGAAATCTGCCACTTTTTTAAGTGGTCTCTTACTCTTATAGAATTTATAAGCCCGATGTAATCCAAGGTTTTATTTTTCCTTCTGGCTTCACACGATACTCATTAGTTTTTGTTGCTAAGGTGATATACTGCTGCAATTTTTTCTCAAACAGGGTGCCCTGCATCTTGTTAGAATTATAGATATCATTCCAAGATTCTCCTGATATCTTCTCGATTAGTTTCTTATAATTTATTTGAGCTGTTTGCCTTTCTTTCCTATGCTCACGTTGCTGGCCTGTCTGAATACTCAAAAGCAGCACGAAGTTGTTAGTTACGTCAGTTTGAATTATATAAGATGTAATGTTATTATCAATCACTTTATTGGTATTATTTTTAATAAAAATATGATCTTTACATGTTTTGCTATTTGTTGTTACTCTTGTTGGCTTTTTAATGTATGATACGTAGCCTCGGCCCTCTAACATGTTTAAATAGTCACAAATATTTTTATGTTGTGTTTAATATATTCAAATTGATATTTCCAATAAGTAAATTTAAGTCGTTGTTTTTTATCAGTTTTTAATATCTCGTTAAGCTCATGCAAAAATGTTTCTGAATCTGCGGACGGTGGTCTATAAATAGCTTAAATTCCAATAATCTTGCATTAGGAATTTTTGATTTTTTAAATTACTTTATCTGAAATAAGACAGATTTTTTCTAAAAGCACCCAATTTACAATGTTTCGAGCAGATGTTGGAATCGAACTGATTCACCATTATGATATATATGACAGTTTTTTTTTCAGAGATTATTGTTTTTATCTAGATGATCCCTACAAAATTTGTGTTCACATCTTATACATAGACTTTGTGCCACAGAGATTATTTTATTATTAGGATGGTCTCTATACTGCTTGTGTTTATAAGTTTTTCTCTATATTACACAAATAAAGTATTTTTATTTTTTAATACGTGTTTATTTTTTAAAAAAAGAAGACAGTTCGGGAAAAAGTTAACCTGTCCTCTCGTTAGGCTCACAATTTATATGGACTGTGCGTGTCGCTACACAAAACTAATTTAAAAAAAGTATAGTGCGGTCACATAAAAAAAAGGACAAACAATTATACATTCAAACGTTAAAACATAAAAATAAACATACAAGTAAATGTCAAAATGTAAAATTTAAAGTAAAAAATAAATAAATAAATTGAAAATGTTAAGAACCTTCGCCATGACCCCACCCGCACATAAAGGTCGCGAAAACCTCACCCCATTTGGCCGCCGATCCGTTTGCGGCGACAGGCCATCCACGGAGGATCCAGTTGAGTCTATTGCGCGGTGGAGCCGCGTGGTCGTATACGACTGTAGGCAAATGTATCAATTCTTCCTAGCAGGATGGCTGGTATCCTCTTCTCCACGTAAAGAACACCGAGGCCACCATACTTCCTAAGAGCGTATAGGTAGGCATCGGCCGTCGTTCGAAGAAGGTGAAGGATAGATTTAAGTTCCTTTTTTATTAATTTGTCCAAACCTACCAGTTGCTGCCTGTGGACTTTGGGAGTTTGTGTAGCGTACAAGATCCGAGGGATCAAGTACCGCGTTATTAGATTCAATTTTTGGTATGGCTTTAAGGGGGCACGACGCACCTGTAGCAGTTGCTCGCGAAATCCGGTCAGTTGGTCGGGGACCGAACCTTCATAGCTGAAGTGGAGGCCCAGATATTTCATGGCGCCCAGGCCAAGTTGTCTCAATGGTTCGCCTTCGATATAAAACTGATCACGTGTCACCGCGTATAGCCTCTTCTTACCTGGGACCTTGTTGACGAAGATAGCGGTACATTTGTCTGGGTTAAGTTATAAGCCCCTTCTCTCCAAGAATCCGCGGCGGAGTCGCAATAGTTGGGCTACGTCTGATCTGGTGTCCGCCATAAGCAGGAGATCGTCTGCATACGCAAACGTGGGGGTTCTCACTCTCTTCATCTCCATTACGATGTTACTGGGCACTCCCTCCAGCCACTCGTCCATAATTAAATTGAAGAGCTGCGGCGACATTGGATCTCCCTGCTTCACACCGCGCCTTACAGGGATCGGGGGGTCTCCTCACCATTAAATTCTACCACTGTATTAACATTCTTGTAGTTAGCTCTGACAAAATCCAAAAATATGCACGACGGTGTAACTCTGAACCTCCTCAGATCGAGATCGTGATTGGTCTCCAATTTTTCATCGCCGTACCGGGGTCCTTTGTCTTTGGCAGGAGAATCGTACGGTTCATTCTCCATTGCTTGGGGATATAGCCCGTATGGAGCATTATATTGAATAAAATAGTCAGCTTCATAATACCAAAAGCTTTAAATCTCGCAGTGTCCACCCGTCCGGTCCCACGAATTGGGAATTAGTGGCGTCCAGGGCCCTCTGCACTTCCTGAATAAAAATTGGGTGCGATATGTCTGGCTGTTCTGCAGGCGCCGTGAACCGTATGTCGACTGTACTGTACTGTACCAAGAAAAAAATGTTTGTGTCTATCGCTCTTATACACATAACATCGTTCTCGTTAGAATAGTATACGGAATTTTTCGTTTTTAATTTGATCAGATATTTGTAATATACTAATATCCTTGAGTTAGAAATTCTCTTCCTTTGGTACTTAATGCAAAATATACATTACAAACTATATCCTCCCTCCCTGCAGGTAGATAATTTAAAGAACTTTAACATGTATTTGATTTAAAATTAAAGCAGTTTTCTGCTAATTAAGTAGACTTCTGGCCACTACAGAGACATCTAACGACGGCCGTTGGGCAAGGAGTTTAACTTGGTCTTAAGGATGTTGTAGTAAAATCAATACGTAAAGTGCTCTAAGTGCCAATTTTATTAATAAGAAACATTGTTTGAAAAATGCATGAAAAACAGATTAATTATAAATATAAAAGAAATTATATTTTAAATAATCACCTATATTTTTTAAGAAAAGGTACGTCGACTTAACACGATGCCCTTTTGAAATGAACAGAAACGGCGCTACAAAGTATAAATGAAAAAGAAAAACACGGCCTCTCATAAAATATTAATATAAAAATTATAAGATATTAATATAGGAGATCTTCCATTAATATGATTACCTTAAGCGGGTGAAAATGGTGCCCCTCCCCTCTATAACAGGTTGGATGCAATAAAAACAGGAATTCATCAAGTTAACTGTTCGCTCCTATGCTGTTTCTTATATTTATTCATAGATTATTAAATTTAGTATTGAAAAGAAAAATTTTACCAAACCCAGATGTTACAGCATTAATAATAAAGATTAAAAGGAGTCAAGTAAGGAAAAGTGCAGAAGGCGAAATGAGAAAAATTAAGCAGTAACTGGAAAATAAATCATTGAAGATTAATGCGCAAAGACACATTTCATGTCATCTGTTTCAGTTCAACATACAAAGGAATCGAGTGGAAGGTATGGACTGAGAGGTAGGAACAAAAACCTTCTAAGCAATAGTAAACAAATAGTGGAGACTCATCCACTCTAATGAAAAAAAAAACACATCTTAAGAAACCTTACTACCGACAAATAGAATTACAATCAGCATTGAAACCAACTACATCCGCAATCACGTTTTGAAACGTATAGAACAGAAATGTCTGTCGACGATTTCCCAATTAAAACGGCGAATCGAGTAAATTAATTAGAAATGTAACAGCGCGATTGCTGCTCTAAAATAATGTTTGCATTTACATAACTTTCGAACTTCGTCGATAACTTATATTCTGTGCTCAACAGATTACTCTCGAAACTTTACTAATTAATATAGCGTTCAAATTTGCAGAGATTATTAAAGTTGATAACCATTATATTCAAATGTAGCTAGAAGATAATTGTCTAATTTTTTATATTTCCCACGTGTTCTAGATATAAAGGTATCAACTCTCTCATTATTATAATAGAAGCCTTTAATTATGGATGTAGGACTTTTTGGCATAACTGAATTTATGATTAATACTTATAGTTAAAATATATGATAGGCGGTTTCCAGTTATATTCTATCAATGAGACGTCTATTAGTGAAATGAAATTGAATTCAATCAACCTTCTGCTCTAATTTGGTAGAGTAATTTTCATCAAAAAATTCTTGGACAATAAATCTCCAGAACGTCGAGACCCATCATAAATGGAAAATTCCTATTGCGTTCACAGTGAAACCGCAACTAATAATCACATTTTCCAAAGGCAGTGTGTCATGAGCACCAATTAACATGACTGGTATAATTACTTCAGTTTGTACGTTTCAACAAACATTTGATCGGCTTTTCTGTCATTTCTGAAATGCAATAAACGTTGGTGTAATATCGATTACGCTATTCTTCACTAGAATAGAGCCCAACCTCATGCAAACCAGAAACAAATTAAAACTACCCCCGACTATTCGGATATTCCATTAGTCCCTCCTGAATATTTGATAAAATAATCAAAGAACGCGATTCGGCACCTGATGGAACACCCCAAAGGGAGGAAAGTGCAACGTTGGCCCTTATGCAACAGATACAATTTGCCGGAATGACGCCGCCATAAATCATTCACACACGCAAGCAGATGGTTTCCATCCAATTCACAAACGTGGCACTTCCCCCACAGCATATTACCACTCTTTTGCGCGTCTATATCCATAGATTTGGTAACTGTTATGACTCTACTGGGAATTGGCAACATTGTTGCACATATCACTGACTGATATTGATTACAGTTTTCCTATAAATATTTAGTTTTTAGTCTAAACTGACGTTTTCCATTTCCATTTATCATTCTTGTGGCTTATCTCAATAATGAGAAGTACATTTGGAGTTGCTTTCATATTCGTAAATTTATGTGATTATTTGAGTAATTTTGGCTGGCGATTTATTTTAATGTAAATTACAAAATAACAGATTAACATTTCTGAACTCTCGAGTCATCTACAAAATCAATGCATAGACCATAAACTACGTCAGCAGAATCAAAGTGTAACAGCGCAACATAGAAAGTTTACGACATACGAGGTTCCAATTTACTAATATATCTCACATGTTTGTAAGCACGCCGTTTTATTGGCTGGAAGTGCTAAAACGAAATAAGCAACTCAATTAGCTCCAAAACAAATTCCCAAAAAAAGTAAATTCCATTACGGAGATTGCACAAAAAGGATTTTATTAATGCAGGAAGCCCAGGGAGTTCCATAAACAGCAGCCAGAACACGCGACAATAAACATGTATCTCGCAAGCAACCCAATGACTCCTTTGTTGCCAAACCATGTCTTTGTGAGTAACTACAATGTTTTCTCACTCTCTGTGAAGCACTTAAATAAAACGTAACGTAATTACCACCTCATGAAGTTCTGTTTTTCTTTAGAAGCCCTCCACTGCAGAGCTGGCACATACTATTTTATACAATCCGAGTTTGAATTAGAAGCTTAATTGCGACCCAAATTTCAAAGTTTAGTAAAGTAATTCCTGTTATTTAAGTACGACACACTAGAACGACAACTATCTAATGTTACAGTGAATGGAAAGTGGCATCAACTGAAACCAAATGGAGACAAACTCCCAGCTCTCCAAGAACACTCAGCCGTGGCATATAAAGATAATATCTACGTGTTCGGGGGCGAAGTAGGATTCTCCGCGGGCACGGAAACACCCCTTTGGGTGTACGACATCAAGAATAATAGCTGGAAAAAGATCAGATCGAGAAAAGGTAGGTGTACTTTCCAAATTGTTTCTTTTCCTATCCCTTAAATCACTTAAGGACACCGCAAAAAATCCGCGTGTGGCTCAGCAGAATAAATCCCAGCACCTTTTAACGTCCTTATTAGGGCGTAGCAAACCTCTTAAATATAAAGCAATGCAGTAGTTGGGTATGTTTGTGTAATTTACGGCGGAATTTTTAATGCAAATTTCCCCTGGCTTGCCGGTGCTTTATCCTATGTAAATACTGGGCTGTGTGTAATTTAGTGCTTGCAGGAAGGAAATGATATAATTTATGTTCTTAGGTGTAGCAACGCCGAAGGGAAGGCGAGGTCACACTGCACTCGTCCATCGCGGAACCATGCTGATTTATGGAGGCTATCAGGATTTAAGAGGCTCTTGCGGAGAACTTTGGGCTTTTCATTTCGGTAAGTTGGATTTCCGTAGTTTTCTATGTAAGCAGTTGATGAGGAGTATCAAAATTTAATAATCCACTGTAAAATATTTAAATGTTATCTATTAGAGTAGGCTTGTATATATTATCTGAACGGAGATAAGACTCTGGACCTAACATATTTCTCATAACCCGGTGCTTAAGAATATCTAGCAGCTTAATTTAGTATAAAATCTGGACGTACAGAAAAGCTCTTGCTGTGACGATGCGAGAATTTGAAATTCACTAAAGTAATTGTCGAATCTAACCTTCATTGGCTTTTCAAACAGTTTCATAAGCATTGGTGACTAAGATGCAGGCCTATAATTATTAATTATGCCCACATCATCTTTTTTTAAACACGTAATTATTGGAACTAAATATTGTGAACTATTGTTAACGACTAAGACTGGCACTTCGTCCCACGCACAGGATGGCGTACTGCCAAAGTTACTATTGTATTACTAATTCTTTTATTATTGACATTCAAATATATTTCCGTTCTATTGACTGTTTCTCCTGTCTCATGCTTCACGTCACTCCAGGCAACCCTAGCCGCATAAAACAAACTACCCCAAAGATATATGAAGACAGGGGAAAACAGAAAACAAGAAAATAAGTGGGCAAGATAAAAAAAGAATTTGTGTAAAAGAAATAATAAACATGAAAGAGAAAAACAAAAAGTGAACAGAAGTTAGAAGAATAAAACAGGAATCAAATAAAAATGTCACAATAACAGGAACATTTGAATAACAGTTTAAAAGCCGTAACTATACAAAAGAAAGTGTGGATCCCTGCAAGTAAGTTCAGACAAAAAACTAAAGCGGAATATGTAATAACATGACTACAACAGCTACACAATACAGAAGATTTCATATGTGAAAAAATAAAACCAAAAAAACCCAAATCCAAAATACGCCTCCTTTAAAATTGGCGAATGAAAAGTTTCTTTTGGAAGCGGAAACAGAAGCAAAAACGCAAAAGAAAGACTCTCCAAATCAAGACAAAATAACAAAAACGATGGAAAAACTCGAGAAATTAATAGAAAAACTTATGGAAAAGGTGTAAATTATTACGAATGACAACAAACTACTAAGAGAGGAAATGATAAAGCGAGAAACACAATGGGAGAAGGAAAGAGAGGTAGTGAGGGCCAAAATAAAGCAGCTAGAACTGAAAATGGATCAAATAGAGAAGAGAGACAAGAGGAACAACATAGTATATATATACATAAAGTGGGACAGAACTAGGAACATGGAGGTACAGGCTAAACATTTCATACAACAAAAACTAGATGTGGAAGTTCAAATTGAAAAGGTAGTTGAAGTTCCAAAAATATACGAGAAAATAATATTGGTATTCAACTATCAGAGACATTAACATGGGGAAACCACATCATAAAGTTAAGGAAGAAATTAAACAAATCCATATATCGTCTTAAAGTAATTAAAAACAATACAACGTATGAGGCTACAAAAACAACTTACCATAGTGACTTTCATGGCATTGCAAGTTATAGAATTCTCATTTGGGGAGCATCACCAGAAATGAAGGCTATCTTCATCCTGAAAAAAAGCAATACGAATAATTTTAAAATGAAATACGAATAATAAGTAAAATGCCAGTCTCATATGTATCGAAAGTAAAAACAAGATCGTCTAAATAAATGATCTATGCAAGTGGCCGATGCGAGTAGGGGACCTCACTGTACATCGCAATCCATAAGATTCGATTTTTGACAAAAATTCAGCTGTCAAGAGTCAAACTATAAGGTTTCTATTCCCCGATCTTTGAAGAAGTGAATCAACCCTATCCGAGAATCTGTCCACGTGTGCACCCGTACGATAAACGACGATAATAGTTACACACCCAACATTCTCTAGATCAACTTCTATTGCGCAACACTCAAGTCTCATCTCCCCTGAAACATCACTAAACTTATCAAAAACCGTGAATTCTATACCATTACGAGCGTAGATAGGTACTCTTCTATGCTTAACAACCTTACGGGTGCATTGACAGCAAAGCTCAAAGTTTTCGATATGAAGCGAAGCACCATAAAACAGCTACGTCTCAGCAACGCAAAAAATCGTTTTCACAACACTGTAGGACAACTTCTGAAAATTGTCATTCTCAAGCGACACACTGTTACCATTCATGAAGAGTACCGCTAATTTCACCCATAAACTCACATTTATCCTGCTTTTTCTATATTCTATCAAAGTGACAGAAACATCGACTATACCGCCACATCACCATCTCCAAAATTATGTTCCATAATCACGCACAACTGCAACTTTCAACTCAGAGGCTCTTAACGACAGTTGATACTTCAGATGTCGCAACGCCAAATTCTTGCTGTTAAACAATTCGAAATCATCCCTATTTTTATGTATTAATGCGTTACTTTTCTGTGCCAGATCTGCCATTTTAGCCACCTTATTTTTCCCTCTGTTGTTAATGCAAGCCGTGAGAAGTGTAATTGTGTCTCACAAGGGAAGAATTTACATCACTTAAAAAATGATCGAAGTATTAACAAACTTTTTTTAAACAAACCGGTTAAAATTTTAAATATATTTGAAGACCGACCGAGACCAACAATAAATATTGTATCAGATTATTGCACTGTTTAAAAGATAATTTCCTCTGAATATCATCTACTGCACCCCTAACCAACTTTCCTTGCAACACAAACACAATTAAACCATGCAAACTTTTTTACTTTGAAAGAGTCGATCACACAACATGTGTACTTTCATAGCAAATACATGAGATCTTCCATAGTAAGATCTGATGATCATTGTTATTGATTATTAGAAAAATACTTATCACTACTTCGACACTAACGAAGATATTTTCTGGACAATCTTAAATAAACATTGTATTGCATATTACAGGTATGAGTATTAAAATAGTATTTGGAATTGACTACCAGACGATTTAAAATTGAAAACAAAAATTTGTCGTTCTTCATCTTCAAATAAAAGGCATCGGGAAACACACATCTGCTCTTAGGTTGTACCCAAATATGCAATAATACACACTCCTATCTTGCGTATACAAATCAAACACAATAAGAAGTGCTCTGCCAATCGTACTCAAATATTTATATCTAGCATATTTAGTGGAAATATGATATTCGTTGTTACACGTTGGCAATTGTAATGGCAACACCACCTGAAATATAAAGATTTAAATAATGTATTCCACCAGAGTAGATAGACCGCAGTATACCCTACTTTATAATATAGCTATGTTTCATTTAATTATGAGATCCGAAAAGTTCTTCATTGGCATCTATACATAGACTTTTGGAATAATATTGATACAAGTAACAATACTATTCCAAAAGTAAAGTCAGAGAGTCAGAGTCAGAAAGAATTTTATTTATCAATAAATTTACAATGTACAGTTACAATATATTGTGTTACAATTGCT
>JAUIMW010001381.1:0-12759 GCA_033557785.1 Enochrus cinctus
TCCAAGCGTTTAAGTGGTTTATTCTAAAGAATTGAACTTGTGATTATTGTTTTGCTAAATCTGTCAAGGTTTCTTTTGCTTTTGTGGTTTTTTATATTTAGAAAAGTATTTTCAGAATGTTTCATAAATATAATAAAAATGTATTTTGTTTTACAAAAAAAACTGTGATTTGTTTTTGGAAACAACACACATATTTTACTGCAATGAGTTTTGTTTTCATGAACATAGAATGTCCTCTAGGAACTCTATAAACTATACTATTTTACTAGAAATGAAGATTTTTATAAATAATTCTGGCAACAATTAAAAGTAACTATATGGCAGTATACTTGGAAGATACCTGGAGGACATTCCATGTCTCTGCAATTACAAAACCATTTTGAACACAATTAGAAGTATTTAGATAGCAGAGTATCCGAAGAACATTCCTTATCCTTGGAGGACAGTCTATTTCCCTCAGTCTTTCTGGTAGTCAATTTTGTATGATGTTTTTATTATACAGTAAACCAGAAAGATATTTCATGTGCCCCAGATTTCCTGGTAAAACTAACCATCAAGCAGTCTAGTGAACATGGAATGTCCTTTAGGTAGTCTGCTAACTACACTTTGATAGATTTCTTAAACTTGTAGAAATTAGTACTCAAGGTTTTTAAACACAATTGAAGTATGTAGTTTGCAGTGTGCAGGTTAGTTCATACTCTTAAACCTCCGGATGGTTTTTTTTTGACAATGTTTTCACTTTATTTTAATAAAAGGATGCTAACTTATTTTTAACAATAGAAAAGTCTATAGTCCGTCAGATCTCATTGTACTTTTATTTTATATTAACATAAATATGAGTCAAATTTATACTCGGAGTATATAGTCTGTCATTCAAGTACACTGCTTTACCAACTTAAAAGAAGAATGTAGCTTTCAGAGTACCTGGAGGACATTCCATGTCTCCCAAAGTAGGTGATTCTTATTTTATTGATAATAATTGGTTAATATTCTTATCAAAATCTAGATAACAGACCCCCTGGTGACCACTCATTTATGTTGTTTTTATTCTACTGCAACATAAGATGTTGACTGATTTTCTTAATCTTAAAGGATATGGAATGTCCTCCAGGTACAGCTCAAACTACATACATTGTGTTGAAAAATTGTGACAACACTCTTAATTGAACATATTTCATGTCCTCCAGACTACATGGTGGTTAGTTTGTTAACACCCTATATCAGTATAGAGTAGAAATTTGAAGAACATTTAATACCCCCCCCCTTTTATTAAGTAAAAAAAATATTGATACTTTCATTTCATTTTACATGCCCTTGACTCCAAAATGGTTCTTTTTTAGTTAGTTATCATGCTTATGTTAAAAAAAGAGTAAATACTTCATCAAAGAAGGATCATCAGAGGATCTGGGGGCATGGAATGTCCTTCAGGTACTCTGCTCCCATATTCTCTAGTGATCCTGCTCATTGTATTAAAATTGGCTGACATCCCTGTGCTGTAACAGAACTGAACATAACATAAACACCAGGGGCTGTGGGGAATATGGAATGTCCTCCAGGTGCAGCGAAGGTTACACTATAGGATATAGAAAGAAATATCCTTGGAAGACATACCATGTTCCCCAAACCCCTCCTGTTTGCATTTTATTGCAGCATAAGAACGTCTACTCATTTTTAGAACAAGCACCACTTGGTGATCTGGGAGGCATGGAATGTCCTCCAGGTGAACTACTTTACACATAGTTCAAGGTTATATATAAGAGAGTAGCAACCACGGATTCTGAGTGACATGGAATGTCCTCCAACTACAATTATACTCTTCTTATTAGTTGCTAAAATAAAAAATATAAAAGTATAGACACTAGTAGGTCTGGAAGACAAGGAATGTCTGGAATATACTTTTCTCACTAGTTGTATCCAGATAACCTGGAGGACATTTAGTTTGGAGGACATGGAATATCATTGAGGTTCTATGCAAACTGCACTCTATTTAATTAGTTGGTAAACAAAGAAATATATAGATAGCAGTGTCCACGTACTGCTAAATTAATAGTTATCAAGATGTTTAGACCTAAATTAGTAATACGTCGATTGCAGTATGCCTAGAGGACATTCCATGTCCCCCAGACCCTCTGGTGGTCCTTTTTTATGTTTTTTTTTTAAATTCTATTTCAACAAAGGTATGTTTATTGATTCTCCACAACGAAAAAAGAGCTACAAGGGGGTCTGGGGGACATGGAATGTCCTCCAAGTATACTGTAATCGACATACTACTAATTTATGTCTACAAATCATAAGAAGCTGAAGGGCCTGCTTTCGTTGTTGAAAATCAACAAACACAATAAATTAGTAGTACGTTGATTACAGTATACCTGGAGAACATTCCATGTCCCCTAGACCCCCTGGTGTACTGACTCTCTTTAGTTATATTTAATTACGTTGCATTTCAAGAATGTTAGTTTAATTTAAGAAAAACGTGACAGAGAGACCACCAGGGCGTCTGGGGGACATGGAATGTCCTCCAGGTATTCAGCTTTCTACGTACTTCTAATTGTGTTAAAAAACCTTATTTATATTCCCTACAATTTTAAGATACCAATAAAAAGAGTGTAATTAGCAGAGTGCCTAGAGGACATTCCATGTTCTTATGTTAAAATAAAGCAAAAATATTATCACTGGACATGGATGATCCTTCCTAGATGAAATAAAGTGTTATATTGTTAATATTTTTTTACACAAGATAAAAGTCCTTGGAGCTACTTCTTTGATGATGTTTTTGCTTTATAAATAACATAGGAATATTGACTCACGGAAGGTCCTCCATGCACTACATTTTTCTTAAGAGTTTGTTTAACAAAACGTTTTCAATAATTTTGAACTCAATTAGAAATATGTAGATAGTAAAGTACCTAGAGGATATTTCATACCTGCAAGCCTCAGGTTCTTCTTTGACAATGTTTTCACTCTATTTTAACAAGGAGATATTAACTAATTTTTAATAATAATAAAAGAATGATGAGATTGAGAGACATGAAATGTCTTCCTGTTGATAGGCAAAAGATAAAGAATTATCAAGATTCTTAAACATCTATCAGGAATTTCCAACTTTTCATGTCTTTTTATTTTATTTTTTTATAAGAATGCGCTAAAAATCGAAAAATCGAAAATCAAATAATATTACTATAACTGTATTAGATGTAGCCTTAAAAAAACAGAACGTCTTGCAAAGAAAAGGAGTAATTTTTCAAAATTACATAAAACATAGAATGTCCTCCAGGTATTTAAAATGTCTTTCAAATGCAAAACAGAGAGAGTAGAGATTATTCATGCTATGTCCTCCAGATCCTTTCGTGGTTCTTTTTAAATTTTAGTATCCTTATGTTGTGATAAAATAAAAACAACCTCACAGAGTGACCACCAGAGAGTCTAGGAGACATAAAGTGTCCTTCAGGTAATCTGCAAACTATGTAGAATCTCCTTTGTTGTTTTTATTGAACTACAACATAATCTCTCTTTATTTGTTTAAAAAAAGAAATGAATAGTGTTATCAATAATTTTGAACATAACTAGAATTGTATAGAAAGCCGAGTAATTAGAGGGCATTCCGTGTCTCCCAAAACTCTTAGTGGTCCTTCTTTTTTTGTTGGAAATAACTAAACATCCCAATATTAGAAGAGAATAAAAACAACTTAAAAGAAAAATCGCCAGATGGTCTAGGAGACGTAAAATGTCCTCCAGGTACTCGGCTTTCTATACTCTACTTGTTGATTGGTAAAACATTGTTAAAAGTAAACGTATCAAAATTTAAAAAAAATCATTTAAAGAAGAAGGATAGCATTGTACCTGGAAGACATTCCATGTCTCCCAGACCTTCTGGTGGTTCTTCTTTTTTTGTTGGAAATCAGTAAACAACTCTATGTTCGATGAGCATAAAAACAACATAAAAGAAGGACCACCAGGGGTCTGGGGGACATGGAATGTCCTCCAGGTACAATGCTGTCCTCGTTCTTTTAATGACTGTTTTGAAATCTTGATACATTCACTTTTAACAATGTTTTACCAATCAACAAGAAGAGAATAGAAAACCGAGTACCTGGAAAACATTCCATGTCCCCAGTCTCCCTAGTGGTTCTTCTTTTTTTGTTGGAAATCAGTAAACATCTCTATGTTAGAAGAGCATAACAATAATTTAAATGAAGAATCATCAGGGGGTCTGAGGGACATGGATTGTCCTCCAGGTACAATGCTTTCTTTTTACTTAGGATAGCATTGTACCTGGAGGACATTTTTCAAGTTTAAGAAAGATATTCTATGTTCTTCAGACTTCATAGTGGCTAGTTAATATCTTAAAATCCTCTAAAAATATCATTAAAGAAAGGCCACCAGTGGCTGTGGGGGACATGGAACACTACTACTATTTATAAATTTTGATAATACTTTTAAATTTTTAAAAGTTCAATTAACCAATAAAAAGAGTATAGTTTATAGAATACCTGGAGGACATTTCTTCCAAACCTTTTAGTAGGTACTTCTTTATATTGTTTTTATTCTATTATAGCAAAGGCATGTCTGCTGACGTATAAAAATGAAAAAAGGGTCACCAGGAGGTTGGGGGGGGGGCACGGAATGTCCTCCAGATATATTTTTATTTATATACTTTGAACTGAAATCTTATTAATACTCCTGGAGGGCATTCTACGTCTCCGAGACCCACTGGTGGTCCTTCTTTAATTCCATGTCCATGTTCCCCAGGTGTTTTGTAACTTACACTTATGTTTGGCTGGTACAACAAAGAAAAAAGAAAATGAAAAATGTCTCTCAAACTTTCTGATTCTTATCAAAATTAGTTAATATTATCATTTTAAAATATAGTAAGAACATAAAGAAAGACCACCAGGAAGAGAATAAATTTTTAATTTGCCAATAATAAGAGTATAATTTGCAGAGTACTTGGAGAACACTCCATGCTCCCCAGATCGTTTGGTGGCCTCTCTTTTAGGTTGTTTTTATTCTATTATAATATAGGGTTTTTAAGAATAAAAAAAACCACAGGAATACGGAATGTCCTCCAGGTATACTGCTACCAATATACTTCTAATTGTGCTCAAAATTATTGATAACACAATTCATTTCTTTTTTTAATCAAACAATAAAGAGAGTAGAGTTTTCAGGATATCTGGAGACCCTCTATTGACTCTTCTTTTGTTATTAAAAATATGTTGTGAAATAAAAAAAATATATAAGAGAGTCTAGATAGTTTGCAGAGTATATGAAGGACATTCAGACAGTTAAAAAAACAAAGAACCACCAAGGGGCCTGAAGAACGTGGAATGTTCTCCACACTTTAAATTTTGTAAATGTAATTATTGTAGTTAATAAGGAGAGCGTAGGTAGTAGAAAACCACTGTAAGATACTCCATGCGTTTCATGGGTCTTCTTGTGGTTCACATTTGACAGTTATTTATTTTATTTAAGTTGGGAATGTTAACTGGTTTTTAACAATAAAATAAGAACCACCAGAGGCGGGAAAATGGAAATACGTAAACATCTCTATGTTAGAAGAGCATAAAAACAACTTAAAAGAAGGACCACCAGGGGATCTGGGGGACATGGAATGTCCTCCAGGTACAACGCTATCCTTGTTCTTGTAATGACTGTTATGAAATCTTGATACGTTCACTTTTAACAATGTATTACCAATCAACAAGAAGAGCATAGAAAACCGAGTACCTGGAGACCCCCCAGACCCCCTGGTGGTTCTTAATTTTTTTTGTTGGAAATCAGTAGGCATCACTTTGTTAGAAGAGCATAAAAACAACTCAAAAGAAGAACCACCAGGGGGTCTGGGGGACATGGAATGTCCTCCAGGTACAATTCTATTCTTGTTCTGTTAATGAAAGATCAAAAGAAGAACCACCAGGGGGTCTGGGGGACATGGAATGTCCTCCAGGTATAATTCTATTCTTGTTCTGTTAATGACTGTTTTTAAATCTTGATACGTTCACTTTTAACAATGTTTTACCAATCAACATGAAGAGCATAGAAAATCGAGTACCTTGAGGACATTCCATGTCCCCCAGACCCCCTGGTGGTCCTTCTTTCAAGTTGTTTTGAATCTCTTCTAACATAGGAATGTTTACTGATTTCCAACAAAAAAAAATGATCCCCAGGGGGTCTGAGGGACATGGAATGTCTTCCAGGTACAATACTATCCTTGTTCTTTTAATAACTGTTTTGAAATCTTTATACATTCACTTTCAACAATGTTTTACCAATCAACAAGAAGAGCGTAAGGAACTGAGTACCTGGAGGACATTCCATGTCTCCCAGACCCCCTGGTGTCTCTTATTTCAAGTTGTTTTGAATCTCTTCTAACATATTGATGTTTACTGATTTCTAACAAAAAATAAGAAAGACGACCAGGAGGTCAAAAGAAGAGCCACCAGAGAATCTGGGAGACACGGAATATCCTCTAGGTACGTTGTTATTTATACACTTTTAGTTATGTTCAAAATTCTATTCACTTCTTTTTTAACTAACCAATAAAAAGAGTATAGTTTTCAGAATACCTGAAGACCCCTCTGTTAGTCCTTTTTTTTATTGTAGTAGAATAAAAACAACATAAGATAAAGACTACTAGAAGGTTTGAGGGACATGGAATGTCTATTTTTTATGTTGTTTTTATTATATATTATATTTATAGGTAAACTACTATTTATATACTTATAATTGTGTTCAAAATTATTAACTACAATCTTCATTATTCTTGTTTTAACTAAACAATTAGAAACATATAGTTTGCAGAATGACTAGTGGACATTCCATGTTTCCCAGACATTATAACATAGTGATATCTACTGATTTTTAACAATAAAAGAAAGGCCACTGGATGTTCAATTTATTGATAAAACTTTTCATTTCTTTTTGTTTAACCATCTAATAATAGGAGTGTAGTCTGCAGAGTATCTAGTAGTATGTAGATAGTATCTGGAGGACAATCTATGTCCTCTAGACTTCTTGGTGATCCTTTTTTATTATTAAAAATCAGTAGACATTCCTATGTTGTAATGTAATAAAAGAAACATAAAAGATTGGCCAACAGGAGAATATCTTGACAATAATTTATTCAAAAATTAAGAACTTTACTCTCTGTATTTTGCACCTGGGAGACATTTTAAATGTACTTCAGATTTTGTTTTATTTTGTTTATGATATTTCATTCAAAATTCAATTCTTTTTTTAACCAACCAATAAAAATAGTACAGTTTTCAGAATATCTAGAGACCCTCTCTAGGTCCTTCTTTTGTTGTGTTCAAAATTATTTCACTTTCCATTTCTCTTTGATTAACCATCTAATAATAGAGGAAGAACCTGAAGGACATTCCATATTTTACAAATTTTTAACTATTTTTATCAACAAAAGAAGGACCAACAGCGGGTCTAGGGGACATTAAATGCCTTTCAGGTACTGTTATCCACGTACTCCTAATTCTATTGAAATATTTTGATAGTAATCTTTATGTCTCTAAGATTAATCAACTATTAAAAAGAGTTTAATTTGTAAAAAAACATGGAGGACATTCCATGTTCTCTAGACATTTTCTTTTGTTATTTTTATTCTATTAAAAAAGAGTCATTCTTTGATTTAAAAAAAAATTGAAAAACTAGAGGACATGGAATGTATTCCAAGTACACTTCCATATACATACTCCATATTTGGTTCTCTCTTTTGGTTGTTTTTGTTCTATTATATTATAATATAGGAATATCTAATGGTTTTTAACAATAAAAAAAAGACCTGGGGGTTTAGGGGGCATGGGGTGTCCTCCAGGTACGCTGCTATGAATATACTTCAAATTGTGCTTAAAATTATTGATAACACTCTTTATTTTTCTTTTTTAAACTAACCAATAAAGAAAGTATAGAATATCAACCAACCTCCGTTGGTCTTTCTTTGTTATTAAAGTTATAACGTAGTAGAACAAAAACAACAAAAGCGATTCTAGATAGTTTAAAGAGTACCTCGAGGGCACTTCATGCTATCTAGATCCTCTGGTAACAACTCTTTTAGGTTGTTTCTATTCAGTTACAATATAGGGATATCTAATATATTTTAAAAATAAGAAAAGAACCATCAGAGGGTCTGAAGGATATAGAATGTCTTTTAGGCACGTTGCTATTAATAAACTTCTAAATGTGCTCAAAATTATTGATAATACTGTTCATTTCTAACTAATTTTAATTAGAATCTTGGAGACCTTTTGTTGGTTCTTTTTTTGTTGCAAAAATTATAGTAGAATTAAACCACTAGAGGACCTGGTACCATTTCCCTTAGACCTTCTGGTCCTTCTTTGATGGTTTTTTTTTATTTAGTTTATAAATATGATTTATTTGAAATAATCTTTTCAAAAATTAAGTGCTCTACTTTCTCTGTTTTGCATTTAAATACCTGGAGGACATTCCATGTCACCCAAACCCCCTGCTCTCACATTTTTTATTGTTAAAAAGCAGTAAACATCGCTATATTAAAATAAAGTAGCAAACAATATAAAAGAAGATCCACCAGGGGGTCTGGGGGACATGGAATGTCCTCCAGGTATAATGCTATCCTCGTTCTTTTAATGTTTTGAAATCTTGATACGTTCACTTTTAACAATGTTTTACCAATCAATAAGAAGGACGTGGAAAACCGAGTACATGGGGGACATTCCATGTCTGGGGGAATAATGCTATCCCCGTTCTTTTAATGTTGTTTTAAAATCTTGATACTTTTTAACAATGCTTTACCAATTAACAAGAAGAGCTAAAAAACTTAGTGCCTAGAGGACATTTCATGTCCCTCAAACCCCCTGGTGTTTCTTCTTTTTTTTTTGCTGGAAATAAGTAAACATCTCTATGTTAGAAGAGCATAAAAACAACTTAAAAGAAGAACCACCAGGGGGTCTGGGGGACATGAAATGTTCTCCAGGTACAACGGTATCCTTGTTCTTTAAACGATTGTTTTGAAATCTTAATACTTTTAACAATATTTTATCAATTAACAAGAAGAGCATAGAAATCGAGTACCTGGAGGAAATTTCATATCCCCTACATCCTCTGGTGTTTCTACTTTTTTGTTGTTTTTATTCTCTTCTAACATAGGGATGTTTACTTTATATACACTTTAAGTTGCACTCAAAATTATTGATAACACTATTTATTGCTTTTTTTAATCAATCAATAGAAAATATATAGTCTTCATGGAATGTCCTTCAGGTACTCATTCAACTCTTCTTATTAATTGATTAAACAAAGAAAAATGAAGAGTGTTATCAATAATATTGAAGACAATTTGAAACATTTTATGTCCCCTAGACCCCCTAATGTTTTATCTTTTATTGTTAAAAATAAATAGGTATATCTTTGCGGTAGTAGAATAAAAACAACAAAAGATAGTGGCTACTATGAGGTCTGGAGGACAAGTAATGTGTACTTTTTATTATATTTTATTTTTGATTGATTAAACGTAAATAAATTAATAGTTATCAAGATGTTTAGACATAAATTAGTAATACGTCGATTACAGTATGCTTGGAGGACATTCCATGTCCCCCAGACCCCCTGGTGGCCCTTCTTATGTTGTTGAAAATCAATAAATATCCCTATGTTGAAATAGAATAGAAAGCAACATAAAAAAATGTCACCAAAGGGTCTGGGGGCACGGAATACCCCCAGGTACTCAGTTTCTTATGTAAACATAAATAAATTAACAGTTATCAAGATTCTTAAACATAAATGGGACACTGTGGGTCTCAGTGCGCTACGTTCATCATGGCACCTTGGCAGTTGTACATTGGCCACTAAGTGGAGGAATTACAGATTACTTTGAATATATTCAGGAAGTTTTTGCTGAAATGTTTATAATGATGTGCTTGTTGATGTGGGTGACTTTCTTTCCACAACAAATATTCGACTGTATCGTTCCATTCTGGGTGGATCGTGCCATGAACAGGTTTAAGAGAACTGGTAATCCAGGAATATGGGATTATTATGAATATTTGCGTAATTTAGTTAATTCAGCCGTGAATTATGGATGACTTTTGACCGTTTGAATGTCCACTCTAAATCGTGCTCTTCTGTGCCTGTTAGTCTGCGAGACCCAACACTTTTTTGGTAGTCAGAGAGTGATACTTGACGATACTTTGAAATTTTACTCTAATAACCAGCGAGTAAAGCGGGTAAATTGTCCGGTTCCGTACAAATTTTGAGTGGAGTTCCGCAGGGATCCGTATTGGGACCCTTGCTGTTTTCAGTATATACAAGTCAGATCTTCAGGTGTTTGAAACATTGTCGTTTTCACCTGTATGCAGACGATTCCCAACTTTATTTCTCCTTTTCTATGCGAGACGTTCAGAATGCTGTGCGTCACATCAACGATTATTTGGAGATGCTATCTCAAGTATGCCAGACTCACTGTTTGAAACTAAACCCTGGCAAGTTTTCACTGCTTCTCTTTTGCAGCGAAAAAATAATTGCATCTGGAATAGAGTATCATGATTACCTTAGCCGGGGATGTTTATAATCTCTTGATGTTATTGCGTCCTCTTCTTCCTTCCCTTCGCAATGCGTACAATCTCCCTACCGAAGCGTTTGGGCGAAGCTTTCGAAATTTGGTGCAGATTCGTCGAGTTAACCTACCCAGTTTTTCCAAGTCTATGACTGACCATTTGACGATCCCAAACGAAGAGAGAAGGACCGGTATCGCCCAGACATTTATGGCGGCTATGAGGTTTCCTCCTGAGAGGTGTGTGTTCATTAGCTTTGTTATCCTATTTTGGTACTTGTTCTGGAATTCTCTTTGATGCTTTCACGATTCTTCTCCTGATAGCTATTCTGGAGCACTTGTCGAGCTCGAAGCTCATTTCGATATCCTGGCTGTACACTTCCACGATGTTCATGAGCTTCTTAAGTTTTTCCTCTATCTCGCCGTAGAGCTTCAGGTCATCCATGTAGAGTAAGTGAGATACTCTTCTAGCGTTTCGTGTTTAACTAGAAGCCGCATCGCGTCCGGTTAAGGAGGGTCGACATCGGATTCAAAGCCAGGCAAAACCAAACAGGCGACAGTCAATCTCCCTGGAAAATCCCCTTCTTTATGTTGATTTTTCCTACGTCCTGGCCGTTCATCCATAAACTGGTCTTCCATGGTACCATGAGATGTTGTAAGCTTTGTCTTATCTTTGGGTCAATCTTATAGATTTCTATAACTTTAACGAGCTAGTCATGGGGTACAGAATCGAAGGCCTTCACATAATCTATGTAGCAGACGTGAAGATTCCTTTGCACCTGCTTGAGAACCACAGCGTCGATGGTAAGTTATTGTTTGCACTCCAAAGAACCTCTCTCGCACCCTTTCTGCTCAGTCTCCAATACATTGTTGTTTACGCAGTGCCTGTAGATCTTCTCATTGATTAAAGTTGTGAAGAGCTTGTAGATTGTCGACAAGCATGTAATGGGCCTATAATTCCTAGGATCCACCCTGTCTCTTTTCTTGAAGAGTAAGAAGGTGTTCCCCTCGGAGAGGTAGTCAGGGATACTCGTAGGATCCCCCAGCTTTCGTGAATGAAGAGGTGGTACCTCACCTCTTCATTCATAGATGAAAAAGTCTTGATCCAGAAGTTGTGGATTCCATCTGGTCTGTATTATTATTATTATTATTATAGTAATATTTTTATAAGTATATAATTATAACACTAAGAATATTTAAGATGAGGGCATCTAGTCTAATATATATGGGATACATGAGCATATAATAAAATAAACAAATAGGTCGATGTAACTAAACACTTAAAAAAAAGAACCATTGGATTAAGTTATAACGACAATTGCAACATTGACCTTGTCTCGATTTTTCTACGAAAACCTAGATGTAATTGTGTCTTTTCTTACTCCTTCATGGTCTATTGGTTCCACTAAAAATATTATTGTTGAAATTACGTTTTTTAAAGTGTTAAGCAGCTAAGGTTTTAACGTACAAGAATTTTTATTTGGTTAACAATTGATAAGTTTAAATTAAATTCAAGACGTGACTTTGTTTTCCTGTTTTTAAATGGCAACAGTGCTTCATGCAAAGATTACCAAATTAGCAAAATTTAAATAAAACTATATTGAAGTAGACTTAAAATCGAAACGTGTATATGACATTCTCACCCACGTTTGTTTGTTTGCTTCTATTTCGCATCAAGAAAATTCGTAGGCAGAAGAATGTTTACAATGACATAGAAATTTGTATAAGGAGCACACACATGTAATATACATAGAAATGTGCGTTGCAATTCGGGCAATAAAACCTGTTCTTAACAAATAAAAAATCTGTTCCTTCCAAAATTAAACACGTTTGTTACATCACCAAGCCAGATTACTAAATTATTGTTGTTGAACCTTCTAATAATTAAACTTATAACATTTCAAACTAATTTTACCTGGTTAAAGAACAAATTATTTTTCGATGAAAAAATTACCTCCAACGTAATTACTTTAAACAAAGATTGATAATTAAACGAACCATGAATTATATTTTTAAATAAATTATTTTGATAAGTGAATTGGAAGGTCGTAATAATTATTAATAGCATCTTTATTAAACATATGTTATTATAGAGTTATCAGTTATCAGCAATATTTAGAGTTTCTTAATTAATTTTATCTCGTTGTTATTTCTTGATGTCTCCACACGTTGCCATGCCCATTTAAATTCTTTCCCTGTATCTTGGCAAGTTCACACAG
>JAUIMW010001382.1:0-12758 GCA_033557785.1 Enochrus cinctus
GAGGAACGGCATGGAGTAATCCAGACGAATCCCCAGGATTCACCGGCCTCAACATTGCCCCTGTCTGAATACCGCTCATAAAGTGGTTGGACAATAAACGTTAAAGAGAGAGAGAGAGAGACAGGAAGACAATAAAAAAAACATTTAAATTTTCGAAATAGTTCTTGGAATCGTTTTTAAAATTCTTCATTCGCAAAGTGCGATGTAAATGATGACGTTAAGTACCAGTAGCCACATCAATAAATAAAAGAAAGAGAAGAGATCATGAAGAATGGCCGACGGAGAATTGAAATGAGAAAAATGAAAATTGGGCTGCAAGCTTAATCAACAAAACACGACGAGATATTTTAAATTAATATTGTAAAATAAATACTTATTTGAATTTTCAGCCGCTGATTTCACTTGATATAAAAATAATACTGTTATTCAATCGGCACACAATAAGGAGCGTATGAATGATATCCTCAAAAATTTTCAGGAGAGTATTTGCACCATTTTAGCTTGCTTTTTTGTAAACAAAACAATGTAAGAAGTGATTATTTTAAGTTTTAATAAAGGAATTATTGCAGTGAGTGCAATAATAACAATATACGATGAGACATGCTCCATGCTGAGAAGCTAACTTTTGCTCAGAATTTCTTAATAATACAATCATAAAATCGGTTTGTGAATTGTAATCATTTGTTAAATCTTTTGCTGTAATTATTTATAAAGTATATTATCCGATATCAATTTTTGTATCTTTGCAATTTTCTACAACGAATGTATTATGGATTTTTGTACTCCAAAACGGAGACACACGACTAAGTGTAAGATAAAGATCGATATTATAGATTATTATAGATATATTAGAGACAAATTAAAAAGAAAAGTTAAATCAGCCTATGTTTCAATGAAGGAATAAAATAAAATGTATTGAAGTAAACCGAATAAATTATAAAATCTATAAAAATAATAATTGCAAATAATGAATAATTAATAAAAAACTATAAAATTATAAAATCTATAAAAATGATTATTACAAATAAAAAATAATTAATAAAAAATGTCTATAAAACGCTTTGGTAATCAATAAAAGAGGTTTCAAATAATAAGTTCATGCCAAAATTTGCTCTCGTATTTTTTAAATTACAAATTACTGAAAAATCTACCTACCTTGAACCAATGAGAATCAATTAATTGTTTCATAAATAATTTAAAAATTAATTCCTCCTTGGGTTCTTGATAAATCAAAACTTGATATGGTTTACAAATGTTTAGTACTATAGTGTATTTTGAGGTATGGAATTCAGAAAAAAAAAATTAAGAAAGCTACGAGCAATGAATAATTGAATAGTACCCAACTGTCATGCCAAACCAGAAGAGCATGAAAACATATATGAAAAAAAAACAAGGGATCCAAGATGGACAACTACCAAATAATCCACAAGCTCCCTCAGATAGGATAAAAAAGAAGAATAAAATTGATATCTACCATGATATAGGGTATTAAATCCTTCGAAAAACATATGGGTTGACGCTGAAGCACAACTATATCCACTCTTAAACTCATTAGAGATTATACTCGAAGAAAAATCGATAAAAAGCCAGTTAATGCTGTTGGTAGCACAAAAAAAAGTAGCATTAAAAATTATTGTTAAAAAGTCAAAAATCAAATGAAAATTGAAAAGTATACGTATATTTAAAAAAAGAAAGTGTGTACACCGGAAAAATAGTTCAGTTTACTAAAACTTATGTGCTTACAAGGAAATATGTATTATAAGAAATATCAGTAAAATAGAAAATTCGATATTTTAATTACTAGAAAATCCAGGTTTACTGCCTTAATTCGCATTACTAATATGATTTCTAGATATAATGCATAATAAATAGTCACACATACATTAGATATAATTCTACAAACTATAATAAAAAAAATTCAAATACTTTTATAATTCTTCGAAATACAATTATAATAAACTCAACAAGGGATTAACAATAATTTTTTCACTATGCACTTAATGATACATCATTTTTCACCTGTTGAATTGTGCACAATAAACTAATTCTGTCACTTTTCAATAAGTCTACGACTAGACCATTAATCCATTGCAGCACTTGTTGACAAATGCTTTTACAAAGTAGAAAAAGAGCTTTTTATATGACATTTTTCGTCGAGGCAAAGGAATTATCAAAATATTTTAACAAAAAATGGATATTCTGGAAATTCTTCAATTTGTATTATTTACTACTCACAAAAATATTTTCCCTGGCAATTAAATAACTGACTCATTAATAGATTAAACAATGGTGAGCTGTGTAAAAACTATTATCTATAATTTTGGAAAACTTTTGATATGATCTGTTGATAATACAATTTTTACAAAGAAAATAGAAAACATATTTTACTTCTAACGCGCACGTTGCATTATGTATTATTCATCCTAGTAACGCCGAGATGAAGCTTCTGTTATTTTTATTAATTTGTTCGAACACTAATATTGCATTAGGTAAGAATTTTCTATTTCTTTTAATTTTAATTTTATTTATTTCTTGTGGTGGAAAAAAAAATTTCAGGTCAATTCTGGAAAGACTCTTCCAACAAATGTCCAGAAATAGAACAATGTCCTGTAGAAAAAATAACAGATTATAACTATCTTTGCGAATCGGATACAAATTGTCCTATTGGGTTTTCTTGCTGTTATAGCGGCTGTTTCGCGCACAAAGTTTGCGTGAAAATAGAAGATGATGATGATGAACTTGTAAAGGATCTAACGGCTCTCTGTCCAGACGTTGAAGAAAACTGCAATTTGTCATATGAGGAAATAAAAAGTTTGAATTGTTCAAGATACGATGATTGCTCGCATAAAAGAATTTGTTGTCCTCACGCATGTGCCGAACATAACATATGCCAGTTAAGGGATGAAAAGAAGCTTGGGCAAAATGTCATTCAAAGTGAATATTGCCCTAAAAGTACGTCTTGTGAAGAAAAAAAAGACATTGAAGAGTACCGGTAAGTATTTTTATAATTGCTTGTAAGCTAAATTTGTAGTGTACATTTTAAATAAGAATATTCATTTTTATTTATGTTATTTCTGATATTTTTTTAAGATGTGAACATGATAAGGACTGCGTAGTAGGGCTAGTGTGCTGCAAGAATGATTGCTTCAACCACAAAGTGTGTTCATCGCCTATGCATCCCTCTGGTCGGCCAATTGATCTAGTGCACGATATCATAGCGGCGACTTTTACTATTGGTGGTGAAAATACAGAATTGTGGGAATCGGATAAACAATTATACTGCCCTCCTTTGACCTCTTGTGGCCGAGACCAGATGTACGACGAAAATTCTAAGTGTGAATCAAATGACGATTGCACCGTAGACACGCAATGCTGTGAACACACTTGTTTTAAACATAAAGTTTGTCTCCACCCCGTAGATGCGTTTAATCATACATTCAGCAAATTTAATATTTTAACTCAATCAGAAATAAATGCAGAAGAAGAAAGTGAGTGTCCCTCAATAGAGTATTGCGGAAATGAAAAAGATATTGACTTTATTGAGTGCAGGTTAAACACCGAGTGTCAAGAAGGAACAAAATGCTGCGCTCACCCTTGCAAACATCACAAAGTTTGTCTGCCGGTTCGTCCAACAAACGTAAGTTTATATATCCTACCTGTATAAATACAGACTTAAATACTACAAACATGAGAATTTTATGTTTTCTTTTTATTTTATTTATTTTTTTCATTTTAGTACTTTGACAATAATAATTCCGTGGAGGATGAAAAAGAATACCCCTCAACTAAAAAGGAATTGGAAGACTATGATGAAGAGGCGAATTTTTTTATAGAAGATGAAATAAGAACTACAGAAATGAATTATCTCTCTGAGTATGACGAGAATTCGGATTATCCTTTAAAACTAGAAATTCCTCTTAATGAAAATTCCGATTTTGAAGAAGAAGGTTCAGGTAATATAGAGTTTAAGTATTTAAAACTGCAGTCTGGCGACAAAAGCGATTATCTACTTGGAAATGAGTTTGAAGATTACTCATCAAAAATGAATGTTTATGATCAAGTGGATGATTTAGATGGCTCCGGATTCTCAAATGCAGAGGAAGATACCAGAAATGCCCCGGAAGAATTTCAAGAGGAAAATGAAGTATTGTATAATGTTAGGTATTTTGAAGAAAATTACAATGAAAAACGGTTCAGTTACAACCCGTTAGATGAATTTCATAACATAAATGAGAATGTCGAATATGTAGATTTTATAGAAGTCTTTGAGAAATCTGAGGAAACAACCGAAAACCTTACAAATGAAAACTTAAGTGATTATTATGATGAAAATGTGTCTTTGTTAAATGAAAATAACGAAGAAAGTGAAGATATAAGTCTTGAAGTTATAAAAAGTTATTATGAAGATTACCAAAAAGAAAGCGTTAAAAGGCATTATATTATAATAGCTCAACCTCTTATACCAGCTATTGATGACATACTGACTGCTCCAATTGATAACAGCACAACTTCATTCATTTTACCTGCACCCCTGCAGCCAGGAGAAGAATTTTCCATTGAATATATAAAAACATATGATAGACATAAACCTGCAAGAAGAAAATGATTACAAATTAATTCAATTGTTATTTTATCGTTGAATTTTATTTATGTCATTGTTACTTACAATTTTAAATTTTTTATAAAATTTTTACAAAATACACGTAGAAAACGAACTGTTTTGTAAATGTAATAACAATAATTTTGCAATTTCGCTAATCTAAAAAATAGAGATAAATATCACTGTAATATTGCATGATTGTTCAAAGTACATACCGTAAGAACATGCAAAATAGAAATAAAAAATTATTACACTTTCTATATTTTACAATACATTTTAATCACTTGATTTTTTTAATATTATTAAATAAAAAATACTTATAATTTAAAGAATAAATAACAAAAACTAACGCTTAATTATATACGTAGTCATTTATGTAATCATTACGACTAAGAAATTCTTCTGTCTTGATCGAACTTCTTGTTGTTAATGTTGAGACTTGTTCTTCAGCTTCTTTATATTGATTATTATCTAGTAAGAATATGTCACCAGATCCTAATTCTATCCAGATTTCTTCTGATCCGCTACCAATTTCAGCATCTACGTCTGCGCCTATATCTAATTTGTGCAAATATTCAACTACTCCGGACCCAGATTCAGGTTCACCAGAGCCTACTCTATCTTCATCGTCATATACTCCGCTACCAGTTTCTAACAAAAGTAACATTTTACCATCATTGTTTTGTTTTGATTGACATGGAAAATGCAACTACTACAAATTCAACTTTTTTTATAAAGTTTTTTGAGGGTTGCATTATTAATACTTTTGACCTTCAATATGGAACGAATAAATAATTTACCTTTTGAGAGATTGCCAACGTAAAACCTCCTTGGCGGTGAAATGTCCACGTTATATTTTAGACATACTCTGTGTTTGTAGCAGCCGTGAAGACAGCATTTGAAGTCATCTAAACAATCTTCATCCTTCAAACACTGATAATCATAGGTTTCTTGAATGGGCCCCTTACAAGGTTGAATATAAGGACATTCTTTATTAACTGCATTAAAATAATTACTAATCAAATAATTATTAATCGTAATCGCTTTATCAGTTTCTATGTCATTGCCAACACTGTTATTTTTTGGTATACATACTGCAAAAGTTCCACAATTGTCAGTGCAGCATATTTCGTCAGCACTACACTGGTATTTACTAAAACATCTTTTATCCTCGTACTCCTTCCAAGTTTTATAAAAGCATTTGTGACTAAATTGTGGGCAGTCACTAAATTGAGATGTGCGAAGTGGGAGGCAGATCTTGTGTACAAATAATTTATGTTTGCAACATCCGTAGCCATCTTTACAATTCATATGACTAAAACAATGATAATTGTTGACATAAGACAAAGCAACTGGAATTTCTGTTTCCTTTGGACAATTTGATGCTAAAAAATTACACATATTATTGAAATTTGTATGTGAATACTACTATTAATGCCAATAATAACTTTAAATATATTATGATAAAGTTCAAATGAACATACCTTTAACGGCTGCAATTATAAAATGTTTACAGCATAAATAAAATAAAAACAATTTAATCGTATTCATGATTATATACTTTTAACAATATTTTTCAAACTAATATCAAGTTCGCATTCATGAATATTTTTGTTGCAATGTTTGAACAAAGATAAGGTAGGAAAAATTGGTTATCTATTTAAATACACAGAATTCGACTAACCCAATCTTATAAAATGCAAGTCTTTAATCATATTTCTGAGAGAGCATTCAATTAGAAGAATGCTACTGATAGTTTAGTATTATTGCGAAATATTGTGAAATATTAAAAAAATATATTTGAAAAAAGTTTTCAGTCAGCTTTGTGATTTTCGTTAAGAATAAATACATATAAAATATTATTACATATTACAAAAATTGTAAATAAGAAACAATTATTGTGTATGTATATATGGAGGTCTGTCTATTAGTTACGTTTTATTAAATTATACCAATTATTGATGATGGTAACTAACGTTTTCATTAATTTTAATGTGCACATTTCACTTAGTAGTATTTTATTTGGATTGTGTTTTGTAGCTAACATTTTGTAGATTATAAAAATCATCAATCAAGTTTTACTCTATTTTTAGTGATGGTGATGTTTGTTCAAAATATAAGGTTTTACAGTTTTCGTATTGAATCTTATATAGTTATGTTTAGGTTGTTTAATTTTGAAAATGCTTAAAATTTATTATCGTATGTTAAAGATATATTTTCTCTACTCACAATAATTTACTATAAGCATCTTAGAAATTCTGTTTGTAGTTAAGATATGTTGTCCTCATATAATTACACATAAAAGAAGTAAAATCACATTGTTGACGATTTAAAACTCATAAGCATCCTTCGGGACTCGCCAGTATCTCTTCTTCTGAGTCAGTCTGGTTTTCATGAAAATCTTTTTAAACTTCAGATCTTTAAAGTCTTGCCTAAAATTTAATCTGTTAAACTCGTCGATTACTGGCTTTAGGGCTCGTAGTATACGCGATATCCTAAGAAAGTCGACAAGGAACCTAAGAGTTTTCACAGATCCTGATTTACATTTCAAGACACACATAACGAAATTATTGCAGAGATCTTAAATAGATCTCGAATAGACATTGATATTGCTATTTATTAACACCTTTTTTTATATAAAACAAGTTCTACATTCTTGACTCGACCAACAAAAAACATGTCTGGGTAATGTCAGGTTCAAGTACAAGGTTTTTGTTTCATTTTGTTTATCTCAGGCATACGGAAATATTACAGCTAACGTATGCTTATTTCAGCATAACAATGTTATTTATTAATGTAAGAAATGTTTACTTCATAAAAATTAATGAATTAGTTTGTAGGTTCGTATAAACCGCTATATTCAAACGGAAAAATACGTTTGTGAAACGTTTTGGTCTTATGAATTGTTTATGTAAATTATAATAACTAAATGTTTTGTGTATATTTAGCGTCTCATGGTAAACATATTTAAATATGCACGATATCTACAACTACTGGTCTGTTCAAGGGTGTACAGCCCAAAACAGGAACAGGAATATGCATTTTTTCTCACATCCAAGAAACCACCCACAACGGTTCAACACCTGACCACAGGGTGTTCATAACCCTGCATTTAATGAATATGATTCAATTCTTTCAATAAACTTGCAAGGTAAATTGATGTATTTTTAATGTGATTTTTTTGTAAGTATAAAAATAAGAAGTTGCCTTTTTGAATTTCAACTTGCTGCATGTGTTTTAAATACCTCTTTCTAATTTCCTTTTTCAGCAAGCACATATATGTAATGAAAATTAATACAGACCGCTATTGTTATTATTTTCCCGGTAGAATTTTTTTTTTTTCATTTTTAAGATGGCAAGTGTTGCTGTTGTCATTGGTTCCTCTACATCTACGTCTAAATTAAACATATTTAAGTGTGTACAACATAACTGCCCCATCTTCTAACGTCCAAGTTGAACATGTCTTCCATTTTGATGAAATACTTCTTAGTATACTCAGTTACCTGCAAAAAATTGAGCTCAAATGGTATAGATCAAAATTAATAAATAAGATAGCAAACTCGAGGTATACAACTATTTTAAATTTTACAACCCTCCTTACGCTATGCTTAGTCATTTACGCTTAAAGCTTGACCATATCGAAAGTGCACATAAACGGGTGGCTTAAAAGGCTATAAATGATTAATATTTTTTCTGACCTTATTGTTAACGTGGGACCATCATATTGTTATTATATTTTGTCCAAAATTATTAGTTCTTTACGTAGGTGGAGTTTATCGGTATCGAATAGAATCAGATGGTATTTAAACAGTCTGGTATATAGTTCTTTAATGGCCAAGCTGTGTCTTTTGTAAGATGTTCTGCAACATAGATGTAAACGCGTCCTAATGTTCCAAAACAATTAATTTCACCACCTCATTCGACGAAAACACGTCATCGCAAGTAGACACGTTAAAAAATCAATTTATTCCACACCAAAACGACTAGAAGCAGTTATTAAACAAGAGGCAATCCCACAAAATACTAAAACTGTTTTTTTTTCAGCATATATTTCAGTAAATTTCACTTTATTTGTTTAAATTAGTGGCGCAAAAATAAGGTTTAGTTATTATTTTTGTAACTTATTCAGACCCCACTTTACATAACATAATTGTTTATTGTTATATATTTAACTGTATATATTTTACAGTGGAGTTAGTGATTTTGAGGTGTGTTCAAATACTTTCGTTACTGTATAAATATGGGGATACCATTTAAAAAGTCTTGCGTTGTGCATTATATTATCGTTAGAAAAATAAATTAAATATATATGAGCTGTTCTAGAGATTCTTTTCTAATAATATATCTACAATGTAATTTTTTTGCTTACATTTAAATAAACAATATTGTATTGTATTATGTGACAGTTGTAAATTAATAATTTTACACAATAATTAATACTTACTGGGATTGTTAATGAATTGTTCGATTATGATACTATTGATGTCGATGAATATGTTTTTGCTTTAAATAGTTTCAGTTAGTTTCGAGCTTAAATAGGCCACTTTTTAATTATGCTGTTAATTTGCTTCACCATATATTAAACAGACAAATCACAGACCAAAATTAAAAATTCAACAACAACTCTTGTCTTCTAAGTCTATGTGAGCGCAGCATTTGAATGAATTATAGGTAACAGTAGTAATAAATTGTATCAACCTAGTACTTCAAGAGAGATTTGGACTGTAACGCAAACTCTAGTCGATTTAACTCCTATGCCCTGTTTCAACAAGCAAAACCTATATAAATCTTCGTACAACTCAGCTCCACCACCACGATTTTATGCAATTCGTTAAGAGATACGACAAATTCTGTTTCACGAAAGATGCGTAAAACACTAACAATTGTAAGCGTCAGCACATAGGCCACTTTATTAATTAAGGTATAACGTATTAAAATCTCATATTGATAAAATATAATAAAAAAATATTGTCTTGAGATAAATATGATTCACGGCAAGTTTATCGAAAACAAATTCATCGAATGCAAGTTTATCGAAAACAACTTTATCGAAAACGAGTTTATCGAATGCCAGTTTATCGAAAACAAATTTATTGAATGATCAATTTATCGAATGACGAATTCATCGAAAAAACATTATTTTGTACACATTTGAACGGCATACCGAGCTCATCGCCGGGTTATAGGTTGCGACCGTCCTGACGATTTCCCGGCTCCAGTTTTGGAGGACAACGACGGTGACACTATTATTTTTATTATTATTATTTTTCATAATTATTGTAAGAAATATCAAAGCTTCGGTTTTATTTTTGCAAATTTTCCAAAATTGTTTCATAGCAATTTAAATAAATGTACCTTTAGATCGGCCACCAACATCACAACTCATTCTGGAGAAAACTTTATGAACGTGAAGTATGTAATAAAATTTTTGGAGAAAGCTTTAATGTTTACAGAAAAATTTTGTATATATAATCATTTAAAGCTCTTTGTGCCCTTTCGGGTGTCGAAATTATATTTACTCAATCGTCTTCCATATCTCTCTTGCCTCTCTTCATCCAATATTGTTTTTCCTCAATATCTCCTCCATGTTGTTCTCCCATGTCTGCTGTGGTCGACCCTTTCTCTTTCTTTTTGCCACTCTTGAATTCCACACTATCTTGGCTTGCCTATCCTCAGGCATTCGTAATAGATGCCCATACCGGCCCAACTGCTTCTTTTTATAGTGCTTGGTATACTCTCCATTCATAGTCTTTATCTCACATCTTCATTCCTTAATCTGTCCAACTTCGTGACTCCCTCAGCCTTTCACAAATACCTTATTTCTTTTTGTATTCTACTTTTGATTCTCTCGTTCACTGTCCATGTTTCACTTCCATACAATAGTGTCGGTTTTTTATATTGTTTTGTACAGTGTAATTTTTGTCCCTTTTGTCACTTCTTTGTTGTTCAACATTGTTCTGTTCATTGCACCGAAGCTCCTGTTTGCCGCCTGTATTCTGCTGTCTATTTCGAGATCCATATTTCCCCTACTGTCTATGATGGAACCCAGGTATCTAAAATTATTCCACTCGTTTTTTCTCTCCAGTTGTATGTTTACCATAGCATTTTCTCTTGTTATCACCATTATTTTTTTTCTACACTTATCTTCATGTTCTCGCCTAATTGTTCCGTATATTCAAGTTGTACTGTAGATCTGTCTCGCTCTTTGCCAGTATTGCACATTCCCCTAACGTGATCCTTCTTAAGTTATTGTATCCTACCTCCACCTTCATTGTCTAATTTTTTTGATCTTCATGTTATCCATGAACAGTATGAACAAGATTGGACTCAGTGCTCTTCCTTGTCATAGATCCTGTGTGGTTATGAATAGTTCCGATTTCCCATTCTCTGTTCTTACGTAATTACTAGTGAGACAAGTATACACCTTTAATTGCGTTTTCTTAACTTCTCACACACTTTTTTTTTCTTCGAGAATCTGCTACGACTATTCCCAAATGCCACCAATAATTTGTCGTTCTGTGCTATCGTCCTTTCTGTAAGTTTCTTTATCGTGAATACTCCCTCCATCGTATTGGTCGTTGCCTCTCTAAGCTTCCCTTCTAAGATTCTCTCATATACCTTGGAAGCAGTACATATATGCGATATATCTCTGTAGTTGCTACAGTTTTTAATGCCCCCTTACGTACTGGAATCCTCCAGTATTTCACCAAGCTTAAACACTCTGTTTAATAATGTATGTAACATAACTTCCCCCTCTTCATCCATATATTTCAGTTGCTCAGTCCTTATGTTGTCGTCCTGGTGCTTCAGCATTCTTCATTTTTTTGAGTGCTGTTTATACCTCTTCCTAGGTAACATATTCCCTCTGAATGACTGCTATTCTGTCCTCTGTTATTAAATGTTCCCCGTTCTCTTTATAGATTGGTGTCCTTCAAGTAGTTCTTGGAGATGTTCTTTGCATTTTTCCGTGTTTTTTTAATCTTCTCTTATAATGTTGCTGTCAGTGTTACTTATTTTTTGTCATTCCGCAAAAAAGTTTTTGGGTTTCTCTACAGTTCCTCTTCAGTTTGTTTCCAAATTCTTCCCACATTTTCCCTCTTGACCTCTTTATTATCTCCATAGCTGCTTTGCTTTGTCTTTTGTAGTTTTCGTAGTCCTCTGCTCTCCCTATATATGAATACTTCTTCTGGTCTTAATAATTTCTGTTTTATCTCGTTTTTCCCTTACCAAACACTTCTTTACTTGTTTATTACACTTTGAGTTTGTTCCTTTTATTTACTATTTTTTTCCATTCTAGATTTACCATTAGATGATCGGTTCCTACTTGAGCTCCTCTTCTCACTCAATTTCTACCTTTCCAAAGAATTCTTGTTCTAATAATATATAGTCAATAATAGATTTTTCTCCTCTGCCTTCTACTACTCTTGTATATTTATGTATATCTTTGTGCTGATTATTTGTGTTTGTTATCACCATGTTATTTGTTAAGCAGAAATCTAGCAGTCTTTTGCCGTTGTTATTCAATGTCCTTTCACCATATCTTCCTATATTTTCATTATGGGCAAAAGCCCATTTTTGCATTAAGAACCAAATAAATAATACGCAAATTAATTCATATAGGGGAAATAATATAAATGCGATATATTTTATTAACATTGATTTAACCAACATAAGATTACTCAAAAGAGTTCACTTGGGGTAAATCACATAACTGTGAGGTAAATACATTAACATTCGAGGCTAGTCCATAAAAAATTCATCCGGAAGAAAAATCACATGAAATAACAAAAAAATTGTCCGACCTTTTTGGACGAAAAAAAAAGCGAAAATGAATTTTCTGAATACACAACAAGATGTTGATAAAAGCATTTACAACACAGAACAAAATTAGAAGAAATGAGGCTGTAAGGTGTATTGACTATATTTGGGTTTTTCGAATCGGTCGAACGTTCCAAAAATATGAAGCTCTGAAAATCTGTAATTTTTTTCGAAAAATTTATTTTTTTTATTGCGTTGTTAATATAATGCCACAATTTGTTTAGTTCTTAAGTGCACGAAAACTATTCTAGTAAACCAAAAATTAATTGTTAAAAATTGAAAATTTGTTTTAACATTATATTTGCAATTTGTGTAGTTAACTGACGCCTCGTTGAAATTA